>LSSN01000444.1:4366-23209 GCA_001970855.1 Smittium culicis
TATTAATATTGTCTAGATTATTTTTTTTTGATAATTATAGAATAAACCATTTATCGCATCCAATAATAATAGTAACAGTATATCAACTAATTAAATTATAATTTGATTGGCTATTAAAGTAAGTTAAATAGCTTTATCATCCACTAGATGCAAATAAAAATTTTTTTTACATATCTTACTAATTACTAAATATAATCAGCAAAAGCCAATCATAGCAGGAAAATAAAAAGGAAAAAAATTCGAAGTATTTAAATAAAATTCCAACCAAGCCTGAGCTAATTTTGCTTTATGCCATTTTATCGCTCAGTCATTAAAATAAAAGTAAGTAATAATTAATACAGTTAAAGATCTATTTACTAAAGCATGTTGTTATCTAGCTATGCGATGATCTAATTAGTATGAAATAAAAATAAATCTTGCTTTTTTATATAATTTCACTTTTTAAATATAAACTAGGAACTTTTAGAAACATATTCCAGTGCACCAATTGATAGATAAATGTTAATTCTAATACAAGTTAATGTTATTAGTGTATTGATTTTTAAACAACTATACCTATTTAGATAGCAGATGATGAACATTTATTTTAAGCTGAGATAACAGGATTACTACAAATAATTCTTAACTTTAATCAAAAAGATTGACAAGGTAGCTTAATATAGGATTTATTAAATCAACAAAAAAAAAATTTCGATAATACAAAATTATACACATGCAGAGTAAAGATAATCAATAGTTAAAGCCAATTTTTTATATTTCATTTACTTTAACTTGTCCATTAGAATGTTTGTAAATTTATCACTATAAATAAATCAAATATAAAAACATAATAAATGATCGTAAAGAATAGCTATAAATTATCAATAAAACTCGCAAATAAAATAACTAAAACAATCTAAACAACCACTACAAACGATACGACCACAAAAAACAAAAAAATGAAAATGAAAATAACTGTAACGTGTAATACCTCAACATCCTCAATTATAACAAAAATGTGAACAGTCACATACTCCACTACTATAACAACAATCCCAATTAAAACAAAATAAACTTTAAAAATGGTGTGAACTACTTCAATAACTCAAAAACAAAAAACAATCTCCACTACAATGATCCAAAATAGACCAACTTCAACTACAACAACGTTCCCAATCAATAAAACTAGAACCTCAACTACAACAAATAATTGTACCTCAACTACAAATTCAACATCTCAACAACAATCCCAACTAAAAAAAACTACTTCAACCTCAACCACAACCACAACCACAACCACAACCATATAAATATCATCGACTTTTACTACTATCGCAATAACTACGATCACAACAACAACAATAACAACAACAAAAACTACAACTACTTCAATCTCAACTACTTCAACAAAAACAACAAATTCAACAATAACAACTACAAATTAAACGAATTTTACTACTACCACTATAATTAGCTTCACTACATTAACATCGAAATCTACAATAAAATGACCTCTTAATATCTATTTTTTAACACACACTAAATCTATTCAGCATTTTTAAAAACATCAACTACATCACCTCATAATTTACAACAAAATCTTCTACTACTTCACCAACCTCAAAAATCAGTTCACATCTAATCCTTATTTTTTTAAGAACTCAATACCGATATATCTCTAGACTCAGTATATCTACACATCGATGCTTCAAGTTTTTTTCCCACACCTTTTCTAAACCACGTCAATTCGACAAATTGTTACATTGATGTTTGAGCACTCGATGTATTGAACATTATTTTGTGAATTTCTAAATAAAATATTTTTAATCATCATAAAATATATAAGATATTATCAATATTATCAATATTTATTTCCATACAAGATATATTACTTTATATGTTTAAAATAATTTTCATTTATATTAAAAGTACATTATACTAGCATATCGTACTGCCAAATTCCATCTTTGATCAGAAGTTATTCGCTAAAACTAAAGATTAAAAAAACAGCGATTTCAGAGGAGGTACTATATATTAACATGAGAAATTGGTTTAAACAGTACAATCTGGGGAAAATAATTAGTATTAAATCAAAATTAAATAAAAATACAAATCGCATATATTCTTAAACATATTATATGAGATCCAGATAGATCATTCCAACTATATTATTAGGATAAAAATTATTAATTTTCATATTAGATCTATTATCTTATTAGCTACTCATTGATTTCGAATAATTCTATTTTATTGTAGCTCGCTTAATAAAATGACTGCTAGTACCTTAACCCAAACTGATTTCTTGATGCGATGTAAATGTGGATCTTTCTATATGTAGACAGATATCAATATCTTTACGTACGATGTCGCTAGGCATGTTTTAGTGGTTTATTTTATATTAGTACATTACATTTTATATACATGAATTTATTCTAGTATTTTATAACATCATAGAATAGTTAATTGTGTTATTATTATCCAAATAAAATTTTATTTACAAGAAAAAATATACAAAAATATTATATAGATAATTTAATAAAACAATAATTAATTTTAATAACTCCAAAAAATATACTAATTTAATGCGTACTGTTTTATGGGTAATGCAATTTTATGTCTTACTCTATTATTTAAAACACATGCATAAATATTGCGATAATTAATACAAGATTAGTTTCTCCAAAAAACAATTTTTTATTTTCTTTACCGCATAATTATTAATCTAGAAATCAATCCAAGTAAATTCTTCATTTAATAAAAAAAAGTTACAAGTAAATAAATAGAATTTTAAAACTATTTGAAAATAATAGAGTTACAAGTTAAAACTTTTATTACTATTATTGTCATAATTGCTAATTTAAAAATCTCATTGAATTTATAGCGCTTAATTTTAAAGTTCAATATAACATTAATCCTTCATTTGATTATAATTTTTACCATAAGATGATGTGTATTATGTAGAATTACAGGTTATGTGTAAATACACTCGAAAATTAATATTAATTAATATTAAAATATGCGCTTAGCCGTAGTATAAAATTATTCAATAGCTTACCAGGTTTAATGTATAAAAATTTTATTAATTTGTGTTTAGCATTTAATAAAATTAACTGTAAAAAAATAAATATTATTATAAAATTTAGAAATCAATGTATTCAATAAATATGTTTGAATTACAATGATTAGCTATTTTAAGTATGAATTTTATTTAGTGTACTTATATATTTTTTACTTTTTATACTGATAAAATAGAAAAAAACAATCTGATAAAACAACAAATTCACTTTATTTGGTTTAAAAATCATTTCAAGTTTAATTGATATATATCAATTATATTTCTATTGAATAAATAAACTAATCAGAGTGGTCGATGAATCAATTAAATTAACACTTTCATCGAAATAATAATTAAATTTCAATGCTAAAAAATCTCTCAAAATATAAACTTACGCTTTAATTATTATAAAACAAATGTAAATTCAATAATTGTTATGATTTAGTTATAAAATAATACAGTTGTTATTTATTAAGCTTTTATAAAAACAATATATACGATATACTTTTTTCAAGATATTATTATATTATGATTATTTTGATAAAATACTTTTTTATTATTTGTACGCTTTTTAAAAATAATAATAACTTTACAATAATCAAATAATTTATGCAATATCTGGTTAACAAATATATATTTATTTTAAACTAGAATTGGCTAAATATTTTAACATTGATCATTTATTGGTTTTTAATTGTTGCTCAGCAGATTACCCGATGTTATTTTAATTTAATATAATAAATATAATTGGTTTAATAGATAAATCTGTAATCAAATAAATAACTACCACATAAAGTGGAAATTAATTCTAATAACTAATTAGTGACAATTAATAAATAACTAAAAAAATTTGGCAAATTAAATAAATTCAAATAATTTTGGAGCAATTAATACTATTCCAATCTACATCTAAATAAATACAAATTCTTTTTTTATGCTACACAATTGGTTGTATATGATTCTGAAATTATGTTATTGAAATAAAATCAGAAATATTTCACCAAAATATATCATTTTTCTATGCTGATAGATGGGTAACTAAATTTGGAAAAGATAATCTTATGAAATTTTAAATTTTATTTTACTATTCAATCTTTAGTTAGGATCGAGTCAATATTAGTTTTTATGTATGAAAAATCGGCTCTATAAAGAATCTATTACAATAGCATGAATACGAATATCGATTTTAAGCTGAACTCATCGATTCAGAAAGCAGTTAATAATAATATACATATTATGCAATAAAAATACTAATTCAGACTCAAATCTAACTTAAAAACATATATCTAAGTCAGGTTTCCTGAAATATGGCAATAAGGATATATATAGTCAAATTTCGATAAACTAAAATCCTACTGTATCAAAAAGACAATTTTACATTCATACCCATACTAATAAATTGTATCATAATTTAATCAATTCACATTAAAATTTTAATAATGGATTTACAATCAATCTGACTAGATCTGATATCTTATGTTACATATTTCTAGTTGATAAATTCTTATAGGTTAAATTAATATATTATAATAAAATTTTTAAAACCCAATATAATTATGATTCAGCTATAGAAATAATCATTAATTATGTCTATATCTCAACTCTAACTTCTACATCACTAGAATTCTACGATTTACTTTACTCCACAACCGAGTATAAATGAATTCAACTAATTTCAGCCATAAAATCTAACTCAATCAGATGAAATAAATAAGATTTTTGAAAAAATTAACTGCTGCATCCAATCTAACAAAATCAAAAAAAAAAATCTTTAGACTTACTTAATTAAACCAGAGTAACAATTTAAATTAAACAATTTTTGAGTTCAACTGATTTAATTATATATAATATAAATCCAACACAACTACCTGAATTAATATTTCTTAATCCAACTACCTCAATTTATTAACTCAAATAAAAAAACCTTAAAGCAATTTTATCAATTAATCTACCCGTATTTCTTCAATTCATAGACCTCAGCTTATATAATTCAATTACTGTAATTCAATCTACTCTATTCATATTTCCAAAATCATAAAATATACGATTTAAATTCAAATGTTCAATTCAATCGATTCATCTTCAAATAAAATTTTCAAACTCAAATAATTCTAAAAAACAGCGTATTCCTTAATACTCTAATTAAAATTCCTTAGATACATCAAATCAACCACCTAAACTATCGAAATTCGACATCAATAACTACCTCAATTTAAGTACATCTATTATGATAATTCAAATTTATTGTCTACTCTTATTAAATTATTTAAATATCTTAATCTCATCTACCTCAATTACATCAATTCAATCATTTTAAATCATTTATTACTACTCATCGATAACAAAGATTTTATCGAACTAACTGCAATTGTACTTACACAGCACAAATTACTCAATTTAATTGATTCAATTTATTGGCTTTAATTGAACTGCCACAATCTTAAATATAAAATTTTACAAACTCGATTCAACTACATAAATTCAGCTAATATTTATACACCTTTATTCAAACATACAAATTAATGTCTAAGTTATTTATCAAGAAAATTTCAATTTAACAATCTCAGTAATTTTCTATTTTAAACTAAGAAGTATATCAATCTCAAATATAACTGAACTATGACTTAAAATCAACTATTTTAATGACATCAATTCATCTATCTCATATATTATAATTAAATAAAAAAACTGCATAAATACATATCTTGAATTCAAATGCTTCAATTAAACGAAATTAACTCAACTAAATCAACTCAAAGACTTCTATTCAGCTACCTCAGCTTCCAAAATTAGATCGTGTAAACTATTAAATGACATCAACTAATAGATTAAATTTCTTTAATATCAACGATTATAATCAAACCACCTGAAACATAAGCTTCAACAAACGCAAATCAAATGATTATATTCAAGTTAATTCAACATCTTAAACTTAGAAATTTAAATTATAATATCTCCATAAATAAATACTGAAAACTCCGATTAAAATAATATTATATCTTCATTTTATATAATTAAATTAAATATCATTAATAAATTACCACAATTATTATCTCCAACTAACCCAACAGATTTATCTACTTTTTTTCGATCAATTCAACAGAATTTATTAATCAAAAAAATCCGAACGGCATTGACACAACTTATTCAATTACTTAAGCTCAGAGACGTTAATTTACAAAAAAAAACTTCATCACCTCAACTAAATAATCAAAATTTCCGCATACTCACTAACCCAAACCAAATAATTCATTTCAAAATACCAAAAATTTACTGCTCCTACTTAATTACTACCAAAACATCTTGCTCTCCTCAATTATTCGTAATAATTAACCCGCATCAACCGAATTTACTGTTTCAATATATTTTACCATTAATAAGAAATACCTTAGTCATTTTTACCAATTTATTTTTCTTCAAAATTTTATTCACATCCTCAAACAGCTATTCTAGATGAATATATTTTACTTATATCTTATATTCTCCCTTTAAATATCTATTATATATCTTATTTATGTCAGATACCTTGAATAGAATCATCAAACCATACATATAAACATTTGTCAAAAGAGTGATAAACCATTCAGTAGTTTATCGACATAAAAAGTACACTAGTAAAATTTCACTGTACTAAAATTTTACACACCATAGCAATAAACAATTGAGTTTAATAATCGCAACGAAATACTATTATTAACACTGAATTTTATTATGAGGCTAAACTTTATTTCGTAAATACAGATTTTTTTATCACGGATTTTCATAAAATCTATAAAAGCTTAGCATTCAATCAAAGAATATTATAAATTGTATGATATTTTTGATTAAGGAAAAGTATGTAATTACTAAATTTGAGGTAATGGTATAAATGTTTCAAAAATTTATATTATGATTCTGATAAGCGTATAATAATTGAATAAAATAAATTTTGTAGGAGTTTTCATATTATAATAATTTTTATTATCTAAAGTAATACTTCTAAATTGGATATTTGACTGAGTTTAATATATTTTAAAGTAGGCTGATAATTATTGCCTGTAGTTTGTCAGCTGTTAATTTATCAGATGAACTTGTATGAATTTATACATTTGATATAGTATGACTTTAGCCAACCATTTTATCTTTTAGATTTATTTCTAGTGTAAATATTTATTATATAAATATAATTTCTAGTTATACAAAATCATCGAATTTTTATTTGTTTCATTCAACCATTCAAGTAATATTTTATTTACATTTATAGTATAAAAATCTATGATGACATCATTGCTTTAAATTTGATTGAATACTTATTAATTTATATTGTAACAAAAAAAGTAAAATTCAATAAAACATTGGGCATAGTATATGTTGTTCGCCCGAATTAATAAATTTCAATGTGAATAATTAAATTATTGAAGATATTATATTGAAATTATTGATATTTATCCAATATCTAATTAAATTTAATCTAAAAAAATATGAGAACAAAATTAATAGTCCTAAAAGAACTGAAATAGCCTCTTTATTTTAAAAAACCAAGATATATTAAATTTTTGTTTAAAATAATAAAATGAACATAATAAAAAATCCATTTGAAGAAGTATTTCTGATTCATAAAATAATCTGATAATTTTTAAATTAGTTATATAATTTAAATATATTATTATATTATTAAAAAGAATATACTCAATTTTTTATATATACAGATACAACATAATCGATACTTATCCGAATGCTAAATTTAGAGAAAGTTCAGCCAGATTGTGCAAAGACCCAATTATATTTTGAATGGGAAAGTTATAATTTTAAAATTTTTATAAAAATTATCACTTTTAACAAGATTAACAATTTTCTATCCTCATAATTTATTTAGATTATACAGATATTGATGTTATTCATTAGCAAAAATAAATTCGATCTAAAAATATTGATATAGCTTAATCATTTTTTTATAAAAATCATAGATATATATCGATAAAAACTAAATTTCAAATTATGTTAAAGGTAAATGTAATATTAATAAATGCTTTTTTCATAAATAGATCACATTTTTATTTTGTTTTGAATTCTTCAAAACTACTATAATTTAAAATTTATAACTTTTATTATATTATATATAAAATTAAATTACTATTGAATAGCATTAATTACTACAAATACAATTCAAACTATTTAAAAATATTGTATATTGGAACATTTGATATAATACACATCAAATTATTTCTCTAATGGCTTTTCTACTGAGATAAATATCATCAATTATAAATTTCATTTCTCACGAATTCAAAACTAGCAGAATAAGTCATCTGATAAAAGTTACCAAGAATTCCATTACAGCTGCACTAAACCAAGACTATTATGTACACTCTTGATCACCAATTATTCGTCAAATTATTGAAAAATCATTGATCGAGTTAAAATTTTTCATATACCATATATAATAGACAATATATAATTTATTTTTAGTACTGCTAGATTTTCGATCAAGAATATAATTTATTGAATAGCAGCCTCGCTTATTCTTGTCTTATTATTTGATTAAATGTGCCAACGCATCAATCTCTTATTTTAATTCATCCAAAAATCATGTAAATAATTAGATCTGAGAATAATCATGCAACATAGTTACTCTTTTCAAATAAATTCTATATTATTTCTAAAATGAAAAATATTACCATGCAACTATTGACGCTTATCATTTGATAGTAAATTTTTGATGTGTTTTAAATGATATAATTAATTATATTAATCATAAAATATTCAAAAAAAAAAAACAAGATTACGCGTAAAAAAATCATTTATAGAAATTTTCCATTTGTAAATATCGAGTTTTGTATAGTATAGCATCTATAAAATGTATTTTCTTTAATTAATGTTAGTTATTTTTGTGTAAATATTATTAGAAAACAAATAATATCTCTGTTTTAATATTATAATTTTATATGTGTGCTAATGATTATATGTTCAGTTAATATCAAAACATATATATAACTTGAAATTATTAACTCGCCTCATATTATTTAATGAGCACATTTTTAGTATAAGCAATTAGTTGAGATTTATTACTTTTATATTTCGTTTTAATGTAGATATAAATAAGTATATAATCAATTATTCAAGTTTTTTGTCAAAATATATGCTTTATTAAAGACATAAACATTAATAAAAAATCATTTTTAAAAGATCATAAAATATGTATAATTTATAGTCTATACTACCATTAGCATAATCATAGTAAAATATCATCAAATATATTCCATTAATCAGATATAGTAATAGTATTAGTGAAATAAATTGGATCAATCGCTAGCAATATAATTTTTTTGGCTTTACTTTATATAAAATTTATTTATATTTTATAAAAAAGCATTATATATGGGATTTTTTATCAATTGAAATTTATATGAGCAGATAACAAATAAAAAATTTTTAAATATACTTAATACGTGATTATAAAAAGATATAATATTAATCAATCGGTATTTTATAAATTAAATTTGATAAAATCAATGTTCAGATTAATTCTATAATTGAACATAACCTTTAAATAAGCAAGAATTGGTCATATTAAAAAATCTAAGTAGTTTTATCCAGCTAATTTTATTTTCTTTTATAAAAAAAGTAAAGAATATACTGATAATATTCCTATAATACTAAATAATATATAAAATTAATATCTCATTTTTATTTTGATACTTAAAACTATAGATAATTATATAATTTTTTCTCATAATATATATTTTGAATAGAATGTACTTTGTTTAAAGTAATGAACTATATTTATAAATTGATTTAAATATCTATTAATATTAGGCATTTTGATTACATTTTTTAATACACATCAATATAAAAATTATATTCTAAAAAAATATCTAATTCAATATACTTGATAATTAATGTACCAGCGTTTCTGTAGCAGAAATAGATTTAATAAAGATTATGTTAATTATATATTATACGTATATTGATAGCCTAGGTATAATTTAATCTTTCATCATAATTTATTAAAAAGTGATAAAGCACTAGCTATTATACTTAATTTTCTGAATATGACTCAAAAATTTAACCTGTAATAAATAATAAATATTTATTACAAGTAATTCAATAAAATTAAATAGCTAATACAAATCAATTGGAAATATATTGCGAAATTAAATTTTGACTATAATATAATTTCGAATAATAAAGTACAGATAAATTTCAAAGTAAATGAAAGAATAGATAGTGATCATTTTATACTGAAGTAGATAATTAGACTAATCAAAGAAGAAAATGATTATACCCATCCCTTGATCTAAAAAAAATATATTAAACTAAAAATCAGATACTAATTGCTATTTTTAAACCAAAAAATATAAGATAAAAATCATATTTAAAAATAAAAAAATCAGTTTTTTGAATTTATAACTAAATAAATATATTGTAAACAATTTGACATGTTTATATCTAATTAAAAATTAGTAATCACTTCTTTATTAACATATATGTGGAATTGTAGATCCACCAAATGAATTCATTTGGGAGTCTGATTTCATACTATAGATTTTTCTTGTATTTTCTGAAAATCATCTTTTAAAATTTAACCTTATTGAATATGTTAATGATGCCAAGCTAAGTATGGCAGTTTAATAAACCACGAATAACTGCTTTAATGAATTAAATTTATAATAAGTATAAAAAATCCATATCATAAAATTTGACATGAAACCAAAAAGGTATAAAAACCGCAACAAAACGACCAAGAAAAATCATCGAAAAATAGGAAAGTTAACGGGAAAATGGAAAAAAGGCTATTCCGAAGAATTTATTATTTCATTTAAAATTTTTACCTTATTTGATGAGGAATTTTAAACTAATTATTTCTATATTAAATATTAATTAAATTCTAAAGAAAAACACATCCATCATCAACATGAGCTCTATGACCACACGCTCAAAAGAACCAAAGGATTTTGCGGCAGTAGCTAAACTTCTATATATATTCGCTGACTCAGTTTTAATTGTAGTCATTCAAGAAATATTTTGAAAAAGGCCTTAAGAAAGATTTATCAGGCCTTCCAAATTTTCACCTAAATCGTTGATTGTGATTAATAAAAGAAGGATATTGTCTTAAGGCAACTCATTGATTAGTGAAAACTCTAGGATAATATTATCAAGAATAGGCACCCACATCATATAATCTCAACTAATTCGACTGAATATTATAAGCCAAAGTAATCACCAAATAGGTGCTACGTGGCGCTTAAAATATGATCCGCTTCCGCGAGTGAGACCAGTGGAAGACAGAATTTAAGCGTCGCTATAAAAATTTTGAATATCAAGTTATGACATTTGATTTCACCATTACTCCAACGATATCCATGCATTTTATAATCAAAGACCTATGTATTTATTGGACGACTATTTGATAGTGTATGTTGAAGAAGTTCTACAATAGTCTAACTTACAATATGTATACGCACAACATGTCAAATCTAAAATCAATATGCTTCAAAAATAACTACTTTTATGCAAGCTAAAATAGTGTCAATTTATCATAGAAGTAGAATTCTAGGGACTCGTGGTAAAATGCTTGGGTGTAAAAACTTACCCTAAAAATGCCATAACACTATCGGAATTGAAGACACAAACATTGTTAATAGAAAAAGTATTTCTCAAGATTTTAAATTACTGCAGGAGATCATAACGAATTTGGAAAAAAATACACTGTCTCTATTATAGCTCGCAAAATATATTATTTAATTTAATTGAAAACATGTCTTCCAAAAATCTTTTAGAAAATTTGTACATGCATTAGTGTAATACACTATATTAAGATACGATGACATACGCCAGAAGTACATTGTGGAAATTTACGAATCTGATTTGCAGTTGAATCCGTTCAGTCCCAATGTGACAGTGATGGCCAACTTTAGAAAATCGCATACCTGACTCAAAAATTTTTTTCAGCAGAAATTAGGAGTGATGTACACGAAAATTAATTTTCAATATAGTATGCAAGTTAGGGAATAAAGATACTACTTGGAAGGCAATATACTTATATTCAATGAGCTCGATATCATATGATTTTGAATTATTACTAATGCACAAAAACTCTGTACACAAGACAAGCCAGATTGTTGCGAGAATCCTCACGATTTGCTTCAATATTGTGTATAGGCGAGGGGTTATAGAATTTTAACGTGAAGAAAAACTCGTTTATCTGAATCTAGTGAAAAAAAACCTGAACAAAATGCTATTCTTAGGCCTTGTCACTTCTTCTCAACTATTGGAGCTTCTAATATTTCTTAATGTTTACTATATCAAAAATTTGATGGCTACAAATAAAGGTAAATTATTTAAGGATCTAGTATCAATAACTCAGAAAATATGGTATAGGAATTACGTATAGTTCACGTCAAAGTTGAATATCCATAAAAATCTGAAAAAATAAATTATCATATCTTGCCAGGATTCTAAATATGTTAGACATCCGGGTCTAGAAAGGTCAATAGACCATATTATAGTAAATATTGGTTTCCTAAAAATAAAAAGGTAATCGAAAACCTAATTAATTCATTTAGATTGTGTTGCATACATAATTCAATGAATCTCAAACCACATAGTATGCTTCAACCACTTATATTTCAGTACTGCTTTTTGATTCTATAAGCATGGTAAATGTAATTTAACTACAGAAATCTTTAGATTACACAATGATAATAGTTATGTTTTATCGCTTTAATAAGGTGACCAAGTGCATGTCTCAGAATTAATTTTCAATCTGAGTAAATAGTAGTCCTGATTATAAGGAAATTATTCACATAATATGGATTCAAATAGATAATATGCGCAAATGGTTTACTCAGTTAAACTGAAAGATCTAAAAATGAATATTAATTATTGTAAGATCTATTTAAATTATCCCATAGCTTCTAATAGTATCCTACCTTCATACAGAAAATATCAACCAGGTCGAATATAATTACCTTAGATGTTTCGTTATCTACTATAAATCATAATAGTACGATAAAAAAAGCTAGAAAAATTTATAACAAGATCAATCACTCCTATACCTAATCCACTCACTTATTTTCACTATTGGACAACAGTACACGGATCACTACATCTATAATTACTGAAAGTCAGTACCTTAAAACCGAATCGAAGCTACCGTAACTCCGGGAGATTCAGCTCAATATGTCAAATAGCCTGTAGAACTCATTTAAGAGCCAAAAAACATGTACTGAAATAATCAGAGTTGGCATTATGGCAATGAAATATGTGTAATAGTTTGTATAAGCTCAAAAAACACCAAAATTATACACCACAGTAAAAAAATTAATAACCATTAAATGGTTTTTTTTAAAGTAACGAAAATTTTACAATGTTGCTTTAAATTATATCTTAAAGCTATTTAGAAGGTCCACCCTTTATTTCACGTCTCCTTCCTGGTTAAAAAATTGAAAAGGCTTAAACTGATCTATTAACAGTACTCACTACAATTTGAACCGTTTGTTCATGAATACATAGTAATCAGATCTTGGACTTGCAAAATAGAAATGCTAAGCTTTTATACCTTGTACAATATTAAATAACCTCTCGCTACAATCAACCATGAAAACCAGTTAGCAACCAACTCAGCCAGAAGCTACAAGACGTTTCAAAGATCATTAATCTAAGAAACCTGGCCCATCAAAATATAAAAATGAAATACGCAGCACACAACACCTCAAAACCCACCAAGTCGATTCATTTTGCTAGAATTCGCCTCAATATTAAATCAGTTGCGCCCAACGTTGGTGATGCCCACCTGATGTGGCGATAGTATTATATATAGGGCGGGATTTGCGTATCTGATAAAAAAAAATTTCAATTTTGACTCCTATGCATGCCTAAACCGCAATAACCAGATGTAAATTCACAGAAAATTTTAGTATGAAATAGTTTCACCATCCAATATATAATGGTTCAATGGGCGTAAATATAAGTATCAACTGTAGATCATCTACAAAATAAATCTCATTGACTCGTATAAAACTTCCTTCATCTGACTTTCACATCTTAATTTTATTTAATTAATTAATGGGTAATCTTTCGTATATAAGATAGTATTACTCAACAACATTATCTATTTTTAGTACCTTAGTTGTGATACTCTGTTTATTTCTTTTGTATAAATATATATTTTTTAGTCTATAATTAAACCTATCTTGACTAATTTCAATCAATCTGTCTATTTTAATTATTAGTTTCAATGATAAAAATCATCTGAAACACAAAAGTTTAATTTAATGAAAGAATAATAAAAATATAACTTATTTAAAAACTGTAACATCTAAATTTTAAGTTCATATAGTTGTTTAACCTTGAAAATAAAATTAAAATTTAGTTTATTTATTATATACAGTTGATAAATTATATTTTTATTACTTATTCAGAATTATATTTATATGCTGTATGTTAATTAATATGATATTTATGAGTTCACTTGTTTTTTTTAAGGGTAATTGAAATTATAGATAATTATTTTCAATAAAGATTTATTAAGTCAATTATTTATTAAGAATAAAAATTACATAATCAATCATGAATGCTTATGTTAATAAATTATATACAATTACATCATGTTAATTTTCCCTTAAAGTAATAAAAGTATTTATACTGTGTACCTATGAATATTTAAGATTTAATATTAATATGCAACATATATATATCTAGTTGATATTATTTATATTTCCAAAACAAACATATTGTATACGATAGCATATACAAGCGTTTAAAGTTATAACTTCAAAAAAATTATGTAGTAATAATTTAAATGCGGCCACATATTCTATAATATTTATTTTAACGTTTACTCGGTATAAAAATTAATGTGACAAAATACAACCAATTGTTTTAGACACTTCAAATAAAATTGTAACAAGTTTAATCTTATTACAAAAAAGATTTAGATCTAATTTGATCAACATCGAAACAATATACAATGACCTTATTAATAATAAAATCAATTGTCCATTATTATGACTTTCACTAATTAAAATTTGTAAAAATTAGCTAATATTTTATTATTGTTTTACTATTGTATAACTTTTGTATCAAATAATATAAAATTTGTAAGCGCATTTCAAATAACTAAATCAATATTAGATTGGAAAGCTAATTTAGTTGTAATAATTCAACAGCCAATAAATGCGGAATTTTTTTATAATAAATAAAATTTCTATTTACCAAAGTTATACATCATACGCGAATTATAACCAAATAAAGATGTTCATCAAATACAAATATCTTAACTCTTTCGGGAGCCAATACTCTTAAAAATATTTAAAAACCATAAATGGATAAGCCATATTATATTTATTTGCTTTTGGATAGTTATAACTTTTAAGACAATAATTTATGATTATCATTTATTAATTTATAATATCGTTTGACTGGATAGTTTAGAAAGTTCAAAAAAAGTAAACCGCCCCTGAAAAGGTTAAAATTTTTTCAAACTGTTAGAAAGTAAGTAAAGTTATTTCTTTTAAGTTGATATCTCTTATTGAATAATTTTAGTGTAAGTAATATATTATTAGATACTTATATAAAATTAAAAAGCTTAGTGTTTATTTAAGCTAGATGATCATATACTTTAGCGTTATAAGCTAAGATATTCAAATTTTTTATTTTAATTTTCTTTTCTGCAAATAAATATGGTAGATATAATTAGATTGTATTCATCAAAACTAGGTAATGTATAAAAACACAAACATTTGTTTGAATACGATACTAGATACAAAAAGACATTTTAGATTCTGAATGAAAATAGTAACGATTTAATTAAACTGCCATTATATCGAATTCAAAATAAAATGCTGATTTCAAAAAACTCGAAATGTATATGCGATTCATGAAATTTAAAAATCTACAATATATAAAATTTATAAAAGCATTAATAAAAATAACGTTGCATAAATCGAATATATTATTATTATCCTAATTAATAAGTTAAAATAACTTTAAACATAACATAGATTTGAAACTTTGATATAATTTTAAGGATACCTATTTTTATACAAATGAATTCCAATAATAATACATTTATCAATTTGAAACTAACTATTATTGATAAAATGAAATAATTTTTAAAAAAAAATACTATAATATCTATAATTTTAATTATAAATACCGTCAACTACACCATGAAATATCATCCAAACCCAAAGGTTATAAAAAAAGTAATATTAAAAATTTTTGCACGATCAACTTTGAATAGCTTGAGATACCTCGATTAATAACCGGTTCCAAATGTTAAGCTAACTACATTAATAAGAAGTATAAATTAATCAATATACTGATATTAAAATCAATATAATCTTTACGCCAACAACTAATTTTATCTACCATAAATTAATTGATTATTTTTACTACCGCATTAGCCCGAAATACTTACAACTAATAATCAACGATTAATTACTCAATCGAAAGCAAAAATAACGGCTAAATCTGATAAATGAATATAACTAACGATCTTGATCTTATTATTAACTAGATAGAATAAAATCATTCAACTCAAATGATTTATGTGAGACTATTAAAATCTGAGAAAAAACTTAGTGATATGAACTATCCATAAGTTAATATAAATGATTTTAAATATATAAATATAATCAATCAAAAGGAAAATGTAAAATGACGAATGCACTAACAAAAAACTATTGAAATTTCAAGAGAAAATATGAAACATCAAAAAATAAACCTTTTCAAACTAACAACAATTTCGTTACCTCTGCAACTATACCTCAACAACCATAGCACCTTAGCAATATCTCAACAACCTTAACTCTTCCGGAATGCCTCATATATGTAACAATTCAATGCCTCATAAGCGAAAAAAAATTAGCAATGCCATCAAAATCATAATCGCTATAGCAATGCCACAAAAAAAAAAACTCAACATCCTCAACAGTCTCAATCAATACAAATTCAATATCTAACATAACACATTCTTATAAAATATCCCACTGTACTACCATAACTATTACAAAATACAGAATTACCTTATTTTCTCATTCATTTTCAATTTTAATCTATAACTTTCTCAAGTTCTCAACTTAAATTTACTTAAATATCTTATTACCTTATATTAAAAATCAACAATTATTCAAACATTCTATTCATTTCCTTCTGCCCAACTAAATGATTCTTTTCTTCGATTCATCTATAATATAATCGCTTTATCATTTTTGCCTTAACATTTGTTTTTATTATATTTATATTTCTTTAGTTTTATATTTTAAATAATTGTCATTTTTGATGTGCTGTGGTTATATTTTAAATATTTATGGTAGTAAAATATATACGGATATTTATCCTCGTTTTTCACTACACTAAATTTGGGATAGTTTAGACATTGATTTAGAATAGGAGTTAATTGAAAGTAGAGTTTATTTATCTTGTATCAGGCGTAAAACTCATTCAGCACAGTGTACGATAATTTAAATTAACAAATCCAGGACGTAAGTAATACGGATCATAGCTGGTATTCACCTTATATATATGAGAACAAGTTTGATCATTAATTCAATTGATATGTGAATTTTTTTAGTTGCACTATACGATATATCTTTTACTAGTAACTAATGATATCTAAATTTTAAATATTATTTTATCAATATTATTAATATTACCTCTAGTAATTTAATTATATACGGCTTAAATCAATGACTGTATATCAGTGTTTGACAAATGGATATCAATATATTTGTAGAATCCAACTGGTTGATAGTAATCAAATTTATTTTATAAATTCATAACAGTGAAATATTACAATTTAAACAATTTATTATTTTTCATCTATCAAAATAGTTATATTATTTCTATTTTACCAAAAAAATTATTATTTTTTCTAAAAATATAGACCATTCATTTTATATTTTGTTTATATCATAATATTATAAACTATCATTGTATTAATTTGATTATTAAACTTTTTTTTTTTAGAGGATTATTATTCTAGAAAAATAAGTTATATAAACTATACTATTAAAAAAAGACAAGATTAACTAAAAATACTTTTTAAAATGAAAAGGAAAAGTTAGTCATATTTATACTGTTAGTTTAATGTTATGATTATGATATTCAAAAGTTGTTCATGTTTGTATCTTTAGATATAATAACTATATATAAAACATTATTTCTCTTTGTACAAAGAAATTATACTGATCCTGAAACATGGGGTAATTATTATTTCTTTGTATAAAGAGGAATTGTATTTAATTGGTTAAAAATACAACAACTATCAACAAATTTTATTTATAATATGTAAATTAATCGATTTATAGCTTAAAAATTAACTATAAATTTTATGTATCTACAATATTTTTCATTTTAAATATTTTAATACCAAATTTGTGATCAACCATCTATATTCAACCTTTTTTTTAAATTTAAATGATAATTTTTTTTCTCTAATATGAAGTAAACATGTTTGTATTTTCAATTTAAATATCGCATATTGTTAAACTCAAATAGCTCTATATCATTAATATCTTGTAATTAATCATTATAAAGTACTTGTCAAATATTTTATCAATAATTTTGGTAAACAAATTATCTTGGTATATATAATAACCATAATATAGATATGTAATTAAATAACAAACCATAAATAGAATATATTAGATTTAAACATTTATGTTAATAAATCATAGAAATATTGTTTATTTGACTAATATAATTAATGAACGATTATATAAAATAATAATTAAATTTTTATATTCAAGTATAATATTATTTTTAATTACAAATTTCGTCTTATTTTTTATAAAAAATAATAAACTATATATTTCGTTTAAGCA
>LSSN01000445.1:0-15127 GCA_001970855.1 Smittium culicis
TTTAATTGATTTAGATCAGGAATAGGCATACGACAGGGTCCAATGGCTATTCCTAAAAAAATGTTTAAAAGTAATAAGATTTGGAGATAAAATAATAAAATTGATCTATAGTTTTATACAGGTTCATAAATAATTCAAAATTTAATGTGAATCTCACCAATAAAATAAAAATTTCAAGAGTATTGAAACAAGACGACCTCTTTTAACCTATATTTTACTATATTAATTGAGCTGCTATTGGTAAACATAAAGAATATGATACATGGAATAAAATACATTAAATTTAGACTAAATTGATTGACTTGTAAATATGAAATCTATATAAATTTCTAATAAATCAGTCCTTAAAATAGATAAAGAACTCGTAAAAAATCATTATAATAAATTAAACGGAAAATAAATGCCGATAAGAATATATAATTCATTTTAGGCAACCCTGATTTTGTGGGTGATGCTTTTCATTTGTTAGGAATTAATTACTCATACAAATAAATAAGAATTACATTTTAAACTAACGGGTTATAAAATTACGGCGAAAGCTAGAAAATAATCAATTAAATACAAAAAAAAAAAGTTCAAAGGATAGAAATATAACTTTAAAGATAAGATTTTTATTAGAAAACACCTTATTACTATCAAACATTTAGTATTCGTCATATTTTTTATCTTCCGTACTTTTTTGATTGATTCGCTGTTAGTTTAACAAATACTTTTAATAAAAGCTTTTAATAGGTTTTAAACAAATTTAGTGACTTTATTTCTTACTTAATATAGAGGCGGAGTTTATCAGATGGGATTAATTTCACTTTTTTATACCATTTTCCTAATTAAAAATGGCACTAATATAAGCTATAAATTCTAAGCAAAATATGCACATTTTTATAACTTAATATACTTGTTTGGTAGATTAAAGCCAATTAAGTAGAAATTAATAATTAAATGATAATTATAATTATAATTATAATTATAAATAGGAATATACAAATTGCTCCCAGTATTTATTGTAAGATACCTACACTGTCACATGCTATCCATATCAATAAAAAGTTTATCATTAGCGCAAATATACGATGAAAAAATTTTATGGTCCAATTTTAAGCCAAAATAAATTTGAACTACTAATTTTAGGTTAGCTGATAAACACCAGTCAAATTGTTCCAAAATCAGCCCAATTGTTAAATTTTTAGCCTAATTATAGTTTAATGAATCAACTATGCAAAAAAAGGTCAAATTGTTGTTTTGTCTAATTTAAATCGGTCAAAATTATTAAATTGATATAAATATACTCTATGATTATTATCGTATAAGTAATCAAATAATATCCATTCGCAAATAATTCGCTAATTTTTATAATTACTTATTAAAAAAGAAAAAATCAAGCCAACAAATAGTTGATATCCATAACATGTGTTCCCATTAAAAATAATTATCATTTAGATTAGTAATATTATTGGATATAAAAATCATAATAAAAACCATATTACAAGCAAAAACTCACATAATGTATAAAAATCTGTAAAAAAATTAATAGTGTTACTTTATTGCAAAAATAACCTACAAAAGTTTTTTGGATGGATGTATATTAAAAAATTTTCAATTTTAATCTTAATCCTTGAATACAATTTTTAAAGATTCTATTAAATTTAAACTAAAAAACTAAATACAAACATAAAAATCACTATTTATATGCAAAACCGGCAAATAATTCAATTGATTCGAGAATATCATAAGAATGAATGAAATGCGAATTAACTATTTTCTTCTGCAGATAATCTCGATAGATTCTAAATAAATATTTTTAAATTTAAAAACTTTATATTTAGCATGCAAATCGATATTTTTAAAGCTTGGTATAATCTTAGGTCAATTAAATTTTCAATCATAAAACCAAAGAAAAAAATTATATTAGTAATAATTTTAATTTTGTCGAGTATACTACAAAAAAAAGTTTTATATAGATAAAAAATAAAATGATATTTTTTAACTTTTCGATTTGAAATTTTATAATGTAAATTTTTGAGGCAGTACTGTCATTTTTTTATTTATTTAAATGATTTTTATTATTAATTGTATACATATATTAGATGAATTTAAACAAGTCAATTCAAAATCCTTGTATAAATTTTAAACTGGTGCTTTTTTAACCTTTTTTGTTCTTTCAAAATTTTTTAAATATTGAAGTAGTATTATCTCAACAATTACTGTAATTTTATTTATTTTCAAAAAGAAGTATACGCGATAACATTTTTTGCCTTTTAAAAATTGTTCACATGAAAAATATAGGTCTTTCTATATGCAGATATAAGTGCTATAAAAAATTTTTCTATTTTCTTAAAAGTTTTTATTAAATATTTTAAATCTTTCCAGTTTTTGCTTTTCATTTTAGGATGAATATTTTTCTTTTCTGTTACTCCTATCCCTCTGTCTTCAAATAAATATACGCAATTTTTTTTTTTATATCAATGAGAATTTAAAGCTCGTTTTTATATTTTAATTATCTCTATGTATATCACTTTTGAATTTTCAATTTTAATAATATAGTTGTAATATTTGAATAAATTTAGAGAAAAATATAAAAATTTAATAGTTTTTAATTTTTTCCAGTTGATACATTTATATTTTAGTGTCATACTGAGTCTCTTCAAACAGTTGTTTGTTGATGGCGAAAATACGCTATAATCTTCATACAAACTGTCGTTTTTTCTTCAAGTATAAATTATCTAATTTTTATATAACAGCATTTAACTCGCTCAAGTTCATCAATTATTTAAAGAAAAAAATCTTTGACCTACTGAAGATCTCAAAATATCGGTGCAAGTTCAATTTTTTTCAAGTCTTCATAAATTTTATTTTTAAACATTGGATTAATTCCTGTTAGATTCGTCAAAATATTCTTAGATATATGAAACCAGCAGTGGACACCCTTTCATTGATGATTAAAATTAGAAACTGCATAAGAAATTTTAATGGCCGAATCAGTTATAACTATTTCTATTTTCAAGCTAATCTGGTTTTATTTAGTTCATCTTTAAGAGCACTTAATATCCAAGAATACGAACCTTGATTTTCTTTTCTCACTACTGCTATTGATACAGGATAAAAATATTGTTTACTATTTGAAATTTCAGATATTATTAGAGGATAATTATCATTAATTAGCTTATATTTAGAATCTATTATTGTTTTTTGGCTCCAGAAAGTAGTTTTATTGAGCTAATTAACTGAAATAAAACCCTAAGACTATTTAAATATGATAAATAAGATACTACGTATGATTCTTCAATAAAATAGTTTAGTTTTAAAAATTCACACATATTTTTGAAACCATTTATAGATGTTTTATTAATTATTCGCTCTTTACTTAATTCATTTTTTGATATATTAAATATTTTATCGATTTTAACCTCTATTTCGCTATTTTTCAAAATACTATATATTACACTTTGATAATTTATAATTTTTTTGAGTTTTAATATTTCATTTTTTATGCTTTTTTTCTTTTACACACTTATTACTATGTAAGCCTTTCATATATGTTAAATTTTTTCCGCCATATAAATCCGAAAGATTTAGCATTGCAGGGTATCGTAAATTCATAATATTTGAAAAAAAATACACTGTTGAATTGTACATTTTTAAATTTTTTGAGTACGCTTTTTATCAAAAAAACAAAAAATTCCGAATATTCTGAATGACCCTTATTACCCGTTCTTTATTATACTGATAATTTTTTGTTAAATCTATATTCGAAATTATAAAAATATCATGATTTTTACCATTGATTCTATTTCGATAAATTAGAATATAAAAATTAACTAATCCTGGTTTAAAATAAAAGACATTTATTATATATTGATGTTTACAGCCCAGCATAGATAAATCCTCTAAAACTGTAGAGTGATTTAAAGCTTTCAGTTATATAAATTGCGCTATATATATTTTTATCATTCTATAATATAATATGATATGATATAATTTTTTTTATTTATTCTGACATGAATTGTACTTATTGTCGTTTTTTTAATTTTTTAAGAGTATATCTGATTTTAATTAGATAAAACATCAATTCGTTTATATTTTTGCAAATTTGATTCATTAAACAACAATTAGACCGAAAAATATAACATTTGGACCGCTTTTGGCAACATTTGATTTTTTTTTGCGCAATTTGAATGCTAAAATCATTTTAATTTTAATTTTATATAAGCTTTTTGATGGTTTGGAATTATTAAATGTTATAAAAAAAAGCGCTTTACAAGCTTTCAAAATTGATTATGAGCATGACTTTAAAAAAAATTCTTCTGCTCAATAATAATAGAGGACATAAATAATTCTTTAAAGCTGCAAAAAAAAAATAAATAAATAAATAAAGCTGATTTATTGGATAATTTTTAGGCTCTATTAAATTAAAAAAATAGGACTGCTGAAAATTCTGGAAATAATATGGGAGATTCTGAAAGAAGAGAGCACTTAGTTGCAGTTTAATGTTATTATCGTGTATAACCACTTTTTGTAAGTATTATTGGCGGAGCAAAAAAGGCGTTTTTATTCTTCTATTTCTTCGTTTCAATATAAAATTAATATTTGCTAAAAAATTAAATTTTTCTACTCATTGGCCGTTTATCTTCTATGCGATTTTATGCGCTGAAACTCTTTACACTATAAAATGACGTCTTCATAAAGAATCACCCATATATTAATTTAATAGACCAAAAAATCTGGCCAAATCATCAGAAAATTAAAAAACCTGATTTTGAGCTAGTTTTTAGGCCAAGTTTAGGTAAATAAAAGACTAAATAAATTCCATACTTTCAAAATAAGCATAAAACATACTTTTGTACAACAGAGTGCAAACGATTGGTGTTTTTTCAGCATTTTTTAGTGTAAATAATATAGAAAAAAAACAAAAAATATATGAAATACAATTGGAAAAAAAATTTTCATGTTTGAATATGTTTAAAATACTATCAAAAAAGTTAAGCTTGGCACAAATACAACAGTAATATTTCTCACTAGCGAATATATCCTAATTTCTGGTTAGAAAATTTAAAATGAAGAAATTATAAGCATTATAAAATATACGACTAAGAATTTTTTGAAAACTATCAAGCAAAATTATAATAAGCTAGAAAAAATTGACTCATAATTTTATCTGAAGTTGAAAGAATCCACGAAATGAAACTAAAAAAAATATTATAAGCTTCTTTTTTTTATTACTTTATGAAAAAGTCCAATCAGGTAGCAAAATAAAAAACTGGAAAGTTCTTTGTCTTAAATCAAGCTTCCCAAACTGTAAAAAAGTAAATTAAAATTAAAAATAAAAGCACATAAACTATGAATGTAAGAGTATTAATAAAAATTGGTATAAAATAACTGAATATTTAGCAGAAATTAGTATATATGTCGGAAAATTCCTTTATCACCTATTTTTTCATGTAGTGATTAGAATAGTATTTTATTTAGGCTCAAATCATTTTACTATTATTCGAATATATTTAAGTTTACAGTAATATTTATACTTTTTTTTAGTTTTTATTATTTTTAGTGTTGTTTTTAATAGCTTATATTTTTGTTTTTTATAAACTAACAGTATTATTCTTCTCCATTAAAGGAGAAATTATTCATCTATAACTATTATTATATGTCATTAATAGAAGCTTTTAGGATGTTTACATATTATAAAATGGTAAATTATTGATCAAATGACTCATTATTGTATAAAATGAGCATTCTATATTTTTTTTTAATAAATATATAAAATTTTTATATAAGCAACTACGAATGAATGCTTAATTTCAATAACTAAACTTTAATATTTACTTACTATTATAAAATAATACACGATTCCGTTCTGGGATCTAAAATTGTATTATTTTTTTTACCTTTTTGTTATATTACTATTCCTTTAGCTACAAAATCAATAACTCAACCCTAGAATTATTGTAAATTAATATTCTTGACATGATTAGTGTTCAAGATAGAGATATATAATTAAATGTTAAAAATAAATTAAAAATTAAAGTACATATATAACACAAAAAAGCATTTTTATATAATAAAAACCCAAAGAAGTTTTACTTAATTGAAAAAAAACCCCCCATCCAAATGACATATCACTCTAATGATATTAAATCTGAACTCTTTTGAATCAAACTCACAAAGAAAATCCTTTGTGATTTAGATAAATACTGAACTTTCTTTGCCGTAATTTTTATCTAAGATGTATATAAACAAATTCCAGGAATGAATAAATAAACCTAAATTTATATTAATTTATTAATTTTATGATAGCATATCAAAATTCAAAGTGATACTTGATGTTAAAATAGTTTATTAGCTATTAATCTGTAAAATCAAAAGTAAAAAGTGTACAAGTTGATATTGTGGCAGTCGCGAATGATTTGTATACTAATACTGGATATTTTTACTCTATCTAATTTTTGTGATGCCTCACAAAAATTTTAACTGACTTTTAAATATAATTTATATGAAATTATTAACGCTATTATATATTTACCATAACCGAAATAACAAAGGAAAAATAAAAAGTGATCAGTTTTTTGCAAGGAAATATAAGAAGCAAAATATTATCCCTTTTTTTCTTACTATTTCATAAACTAGTTTTTTTCTTTTGCGATTTATTCTAGTTACTAAAAAATATATTAAAAAATTGAAATAAAACCACCCAAAATCATCGTTATTTAATAATTATTTGATTGGTTCTCCCATAATCTAGTTAAAACCTTCGATTTCTATATAACAAAAATTATAGCGCGCAGGAAATTTTTATATATGGAAATCTCTAGTTAAAATTTAAAATATAAAACGACTTTACGCAGTAAAATAAAGGCCTTTTTAAAAAATTAAGACTTCAAATAAGAAAACATTTGATATATATAGAACCTGTAAGGTTTAACATAATCCAAATCAACGAATAAGCTCTAAATGAACGGTGATTTTAAGGTATAAATATCATTACACATTAAACAATAGCTAGTATTTAATCATAAAATTTTTTTCAAATAAAAAATAAGTTACATGTGTATTTTATTCTAATTTCAATATTATTCCACCTTTAAAACACATTTCAATTTTAATGGGTATATCAAATATTTATTGTATTTATTTTCTCATTTTTAGTGGGTGAATATTAAAATTACCGAATTTTTTTTAAATGGAGCTCATTTTATTTCTTATTGGATAATGATAATAAATTTTGCTTATTATTATTTAGATATTTTGAATATTTTTAATTAGATAAAACAACTATTGGCTTTTTTTTTGATAATTTGGTTCATTATACATAAATCAGACTGCTTTTTTCATAGTTTGACTGAATTTTACTGGATAAAATTGTTTGTATTATTCGACTTAATAATTGCATAAACCTGAAATGTAAAAATACACGAACCAACTTATAATTGTTCATTAATTTTATTTAAGATAATTAAACCTGGGTATTATACATTTGAGCTATTTTATAATGAATGTAGGCATTGAAATATACGAATAGGAAGAAGCTAATAAAATTCGGGTTTTTCGCAATAAACAGCTAAAAAATAATTAATACTGGTTATTTTTAAATAACTTTTATATTTCTGAAATAAGTCTTTTGATTGTTTTATTTCAGCCTATATAATTATTACATAAAATCTTAATTTTTTACTCATTGTTATTTTTTAATAACTCTTTATTGGAAAGATCTCTAGCAACCTATTATAACTATATGAATCTAGAAATCTTGGTTTTATCTCAAATAAGTTAACAATTTAAATTAAAAATTGTATTTTGAAATTAAAATTTAGTTTTCATCTTTGGAAAAAAAAAATTCATCCTCTTTAGCACTTTTGAGCAGAAAATTATGTTCATAGTGGTGAATAGTAAAAATTTTTTATCGCGGAATTTTCTTGATAAAATAAAATTAATAGAAAATACGCGGTAAAGCTGACTAAAAAATAGTAAAGATGACTCAAGAAATTTTAAACTAATATTCTAACACAAATAAACTCTTCAGAGGATCTTAAAGTTATGTAACTTGTAAAATTAAGATACTCTACTAATAAAAAGATTGGTTCTAGAATTTATTAAATTTTGAAAAAAATTAAAGCCTTTAAATTTATAAAAATGAATCTATTTCCATGCATATATAACTTTACCTTATTTAAGTTTAATTTACATTAATTAATTAAGAAAATTTCCGAATTTATAGGCACTCAAAAAATTGTAAAAATTTAACTATATCAAATTCTGATAATATCCTATACAATTTTTATATAATTTTAAACTATAAAATTAAAAGTTTGGAGTGTTTTTTTTTATAGTTTTGTAGTAGAACAGTCAACTAGAAATTTTTAATTTTACAATAAAAACAAAAAAAAAAATTATAAAGATATATGATTTTCACAGCTTTCTAAACTTTGGTATAATCTTTCAATTTTTTTTTTGATCAGCTTTGTATACTCTGTATAAATGAGTACGCTGTTTTGGCTTTATATTGTGTACAAAAGATCTTATTTGTCATTTATAAGTTCATTCGCAAATTAATATAATTAGAAATTTAATTTCTATTGGATTGGCGAATTTGTTTAATACTCGTTTGGCGGATTAGTGCACACTTTAATTTATTTATTGGATCACAACTGTTATTATTATTTAGCGGGAGATTTCAAATACTGATAATATATATATTTTTTCTTTGGATTTATCGTCATAAATTAAGTTAAAATGGTTAATGATAAATGAAATTTGAATATATGTTATATTTTTAGATTTTTTTGAATGCTCATTTAAAGTTAATATCATAATTTTATCGGTGTCTTAATTAGCCATTAAGCTGAGAAACCGTTTTGATTAAGAGCAGATAGGGGGGTTTTTTTTAGCATTGTATTCTATTTAATTAAAGTTACAACTTGTTAATTTATATTTATTTTCACTAGAGCTATCATATTTAACGTATTAATTTTTTACTATTGTTTTTATTTCATTTATAAGTCATGAAAATCCAGTTTAATCATAATTTTAAAAAATTCTTCATTTTTTTTAATTTTATTTATTTAAGATTGTATCAAATAAATTTATGTATCCTATCTCAATAAATTTTTCTCAGCTGTCTAAATTTTTATTCTATGATTTTCAATAGGTGGTTATAGATTTTATAATTAATATATTAGTATAAATAGTACTTTTTCTAGTAATACGGACTGGTTTGTTTTTCTTTATTTATTTTTTACGAAATTTTAAGCATCAGATTTTAGTTTAATCTAATTATTGAATAAAGTGGCCGAATAAAATATGCTAAATTTTTTTTGAAATATTTTATTTTGGCCTCTAACATCTTAAATAAAATAACCCACTTGCTATTGATTTAATTGAATTTCTTAATTTTATTTCGCACAACACTCAAACCTCAAGAAAAATTGAGCTATTAGCCTATGTATAAGATCGCTTTATTTTTGAAAATTTTCATATCTATAGTCGAGTAAAAGCATAATATTATGTTATAACATTGATATCAATTTTTTTTTTAACTATAGACCACTACTTAGTCGTCATATTAAAAATTCAATGAGTGATAATCACGTCATATTCTTGTTGATTTTCATGATAAAGTAGATAGTTTATGATAATCTTTTATAATAGGTATTTTAAATAGACAAAAGTACGTTTTAATAAATTTATTTGCATAATCAGAATTAACTTTTCAGGATTAGAAGGAATACGCTTTTTAGATATCAAATTTTGAATAAGAAAAAAATTCAGCTAAGCTGATAGATTTTTATTATAATATATATGATAATACCTTTATAAATAAAAATTATTACAAATTACTACGTGGTGTGTTGAAAAAATCTTTATAGTTTTCTATCTGATATTAAGGTCTTTGGGTAAGTAGTATTAATTTAATTTAGACAATGTACGATTTGTTTTGATTATTTTTAGATTTAATATATGAAATAAACATTACTGATTTTTTGCTATAAATTTATAATAGTAATTTAAAAAAAATCAACAAAATAGAAAAATATCATCAATTTTAAATTTTTTTAACTAATCAGAGCTATTAATATCAAATAAAAATACAGCGGTTTTAAAAATCACAAATTCTTTCTTCAATATAAATGCGACTAATAATAGCTGATCTGAATTTTTATATAAATCCAATTCCTATAATTTTGTAATTTTTTTTTTTTTTTCAAGCTGATTCAATTTAAATCTAACTTATATTATTATATTAAAACAGATAATCTTAAATTTTCCACCTGACTGCAACCTGTTTTCTAAAAAGCGATTATAGTTTTTTCAAACTAATATATAAAATTCACTTAACTAAAAAATATTATATATAATTATTTAAATTACATTTTATTGTGTTGATATTTTTTAAATTTTTGTAATGATCAAGTTTAATTTATTTTTAAATAATAAAAATATGAGAATGAAAATGAGAGAGAATAAAAGATTGAAAAGCTTAACTTCCAAAAAGTGGGAAGTTAAGCTTATTTATATGATATAAAAAATGGAATTTGGTTCTGAAACCAAATTCCAGGGGTAATGCAAGTCCAATTATTATTGGAACATTACAATTTTGGACGAAAGGTTTATCTTTTTATGCCCATATTTCTGGGTTGAGTACTACAAAGTAAATGAATTATTCAAAAATTATATTCAGATTTAATTTACAACTCACGAACTTAATTTAAATTTACATTTAATAATCAGATAAATTATTAATCTTTCAAATATATTAAAGTTATAAAGGCATGGTTCTATTAGCTATAATATTAAAAAATTAAATGTATATAATTATATAAATAAAAAGAAACCATTGAATATAGATATTATTTTTATAATAACTAGTTAAAAGAAAATTCTGATAAACTAATTCATATTAACTTATAGATAAATTATAATAAAAAATTTTTTTATTCTTTTTAAAAGTATCATGATAATTTTTTGAATTTGATGATTGTGTATTCATGCTATCTATTACCGAAGAATTCCTATATATATATATATATTGATACTATCTAAATACCTTAAATTTAAATTGTAAGCTGAATTTCCTGATATATTAAATTCAAGAACCGCTTTTGCTGCTCTAATTGGGCCTAGACCATTATTTTCGTAAGGTATGAAAAAATTGAGCCTTTTTTGTAAATTGATTTCCTCTATTCTTTTTTACTTTACTTTTTTTTCGGCGTAAGCGAGTAGCTTATATTTCAGTGGAAAATTTTATTTAGCATCCGCATTTCTCAATATTAGCTTTTTTATTTCGAAATTATTATAGCTATAAATATATCGGAAATAATCTTAAGGCGTATAGAAAATCCTCTGTATGTATCTCTCATCACAGATAATTTATTATTTATCTCCCAAAAAAATTTCGATTATTATTCTCACATTATGGTATTCGATTCTATATCCTGATGTGTCTTTTTGGAAAATTTTGATTGTAAATAAAGCGATTCTGTTTGGATTTGGGTGTAATTAACCGAAATATTCATTTTTTTCTTTTATTTGGAACTATAACCTAAATTTTTTATTTAAACCTATTGATAATTTATCAGTAATTATGAAACATTCGTAAAAATACTCTGATTCTTGAAGTTTATAATCAACTCGAGATTTTTTTAAAAATACTTTATATTCTCCGTCGATAAGCTTGAAACTGTCATTTCATGAATTGAAACCTCATTAAAAATGCTCGAAAAAGCGCAGAGAAAATCCGCCATTATTGCTAATACACTTTTTACTCGGAAAAAAATATTTTCGGTTAGTTATGATCTAGTTAAAACTTTTATAAAAAACACAACAAATCAGTTATTAAAGCTAAATCAAAATGTTTTTCCATTATGATAGACTGTGAAAATTTTTTACCCTTTTTATTAGACAAAAATTATATTTACCAAAGATTCTATAATAGATTCGGGGTTTGTGTATATTATCTTGCAAAATGCACGACTAGAAAGGATAAAATCTCTCCAAGATTTTCGAGTTTAATACAATGCTGAAAATATATAAATAGAATAATTAATTAATCCCTTGAATGAATTTTTTACACTCTTTTACGACGGTTTTCAACCTGAATAATTTTTGATTCAAAGAAAGAATATATTTCCTCAAAACAGATAAAATGAACCCAGCTAAAAATTATATATTATCTTAGCTTTCAAGTATTACGCTGTATATTTTTGATTCATGATACTAAGGTTTGCTTGAATAATAAATAAAAGTAGACACTGCTAATTTTGCGTCTCTTTCAATATTTTCAGCAGAGTTTTGAAAAGTTGATATATTATGAAAAAAAATCAATTTTTTTCAAATTTGACATATTTTTCATATTATTCTTATGGCATTTTACTTGTATAAATTTTAAATTTTTGCATTTTTAAATATGTAATACTAAGATATAATACAGTACATTTATTTAGCTTTTTTCCAGAAAGTGTACTGTTTTTTAAATGCCAATTCTAAAAAAACTAGATTTAATATAATAATTTAATTTTATATGTAAGAATATCCGCAAATAGTAAAATAGCTTATAAATTACAGGCAAAACAATATTTCTTTTTATTTAATGCGAAATTAGTATTACTAAATATGCTGCAAAATATAATATTATTTTAGGTAACGTGAGTTATAAGAGAATAATTTATTTGAAATTCGAATGTCTTATAACAAATATTTTTAAAGATCTCAGTATCAGGTTAATAAAGTGAAGTTTTCATGATTGAATAAGATTTTTTATTGATTTACCGAATTTTTGTCGCTGAAAATTCCAACTACCACCTTAATGTGGATTTTTCACATGGAGATCGTATCTGTCTTATGAAATCAGTCTGGTTTTCAGGGATTTACTCTTTCACATCTATGAACTTCTTGTCGAAATAATAGATAATAAAATATTCTGTGGAATACTAGTCTTTCAAAAATACATATCTCTGCAAAATTTCTTGAAGTATCCCTTCAGGATATCTATTCTTTCGATTATTATTATTGTAAAGAATAGGTATCAAGTAAATAATTTTGAAGAGATTTTGAATCACCCTCTCTTTTCTTAAAATATAAATATTACAAATAAACGATAATTTAACATTATTATTATTTAATCTTTATTTTTTTAAAAATCAGCTGTTATTATACTTATTCAATTTTTCACAGATGTAAAAAGTATAAATAGTCTTGTGCTTTACCAATTTTCCGGTTCCATATCACACAATGATTTTCTACTATATTCTAAAATTTTACTTTCTAGTTTAGTTTTTAGTTATAAATTTATAGTTTATTTTAATAAATAATGCCTATAGTAAAACCTGGCTTGGATTTTCTTGACTTATATTTCTTGATTTGTCTCCTTTACCTTTCAATTTAAGATATATATAATAATATAATTTTCATGGTTAAATTCAGTATATTAGTTAACTAGCTAATAAAAATCTAAGATAACATACGTTTGGTTATTTTTTTTAATGTGTTAATTGAAGATCAAAATCATAATATATTTTTTTTTGCTAATAAGCGTTGGTAAACGATTGAATCTGAATTATCTAACTAATTTAATAAAAATTCTATTAATTCAAAATTTCTTGATAACTCAGCTCTAAAATTTTAATCAAGAAACTCGTTAATAATTAATAATTAATAATTTACTCGTCCATATCGAAATGCACTACTGATTTTCAAAAATTTCGAGCTAATCGGAAAAAATTAGAAATATTACATTTATCTATGCATTTCTTAGTAGCGATAGATAAATTTTTCTTCTTATGGATATTGAAAAATTGATAAGTTAATTGTATTTATTTTTTTTATTCAGTAAAATTAATTTCTCCTGCGATTTATACCCTTTTTTTATTAATCCTTAATTATACACCTGACCTCTAAGGCTCAATTTTTTACAAATTAACATAATAAAAATATAAATTTATAATTATTTTATTTCCTCAGATTCGAATCAATAATATTTATTTATTATAAAAATATATTTATTCTTCGATCTCAGAGTGATTAATTTTAATTATAAAAACTTTTTATGTTAATAAAATTAAGCAATTCACATTTTTCCAACAGATAAATTAACATATAAGTATAATTACATGAAATAAAATAATAGAATAACATAAACTTGATTTATCACTACAAATATATAATGAATAAATTTTTATATAAATTATAAAAGGTTTAAAAATTACAATTAATTATTTAAATAAAAAAATAATTCAATATTATTAGTTTCATCGACACGTATATTTTAATAGCTAAAATCATATAAAAATAGCTATATTTCAACAATGAAAATTTATAATTACTTTACATTCCTACAATAAAATATTGTAAACACGTTAACAAATAAAAATTAATAAATAAAAAATGGTATATTTTATGAGTTTATTATCAATTTGGTTATAGGCCAAATGAATTTCAACTTCTCATACAGTTTACAAGCTTATATTTAACAAACGTACTATTAAAAAATAAATTTGACATAAGCTAAAATTTGATAAAATCATCGCTTAAAACAAATAAAAATTAATATTCATTCAAGATCAAGTATTTGAAATTGAAATAAAATATAGTATGCTAATTTTATGTGTACCTCGTTTAAAATTAAATGAATAGTTGATTTAAATAATTCATAAAACACAAAAATAATCTATATAAGCAAAAAAATATTTGAAAAATTTCAATTTAGCCACATAATTACTATATAAAAACACCTAGCTTATTTACTGACAAAAAAAATTCATATTAACTTTTATGAGAATCATCATATAATATTATAAATGTATATACGTGTTTTTTTTAGCTGTAATTAAAATTTATTTTCTATGAATATTTTGGCAAAAAAAAATGTTTCAGTTGTGCTGAAATCAAATATTATAGGCCACTTAATACAAAAAAAAACTAGTTTCATGAGTACAATCGAAATTTGATAAGATAGATAAAAAATACGAGAGGAAAATTAAAGAGACGTATCTACGGTTAGGACATATATATATGTATATAACTCGGATAACTGTCTTAAATAAACAAATAAAAATATTTATCTAATTATAAGCAAAATCAAAAGCAATCACAAAGATAAAATACAAAATATCCCTTTCAACATTTTCATCTAATATTCTAG
>LSSN01000447.1:0-11507 GCA_001970855.1 Smittium culicis
GATAGTATGAGTGCGGCAGACGTTTTTTTGTACCCGATGGTGCATGCGGCACAACGGTATAACGTGGACATGAGCAAATATTCCACTATATCAAGGATTTTTAGTGTGCTTGATGCGATACCTGCATTCAAGGATGCGGCGTGGTACAACCAAGAAGACTGTCCTGCAGAGCTAGTGCCGAAGAATACTGATACCAAGCTGTAACCTTTTTATTTTATTTTTAGTATCGGTCATATCTTTTTATGGCGATAAGGATAATAGTAATAGTAATAGTATGTAGTAGTATTAAGTAAGAAAAGATGATAAATAAATGTAAAGAATTTAATTCTTGGAGAGATATTTAGGGGGTAATATATTTAATGTTGGAATAGAAAATATGATTACATGATGAAGAAAAAAAAAAAAAAAGTGATAGTGAATGAGGATGATAAAATTTAGCAGTTGCAGATGTCAAAGAAGGAAGGTTTGAGGGAAGCACCACCGACAAGGAAGCCGTCGACATCGGGTTTCTTAGCGGTGAGGGAGCAGTTAGCTTCGTTGACAGAGCCACCGTAAATGATGCGGATGGCGTTTGAGACAGCAGGGGAAACTTTAGTTGCGTAGTAGTTGCGGATATAGTGGTGGACTTCTTGAGCCTGTTCAGGGGAAGCGACCTTGCCGGTACCGATAGCCCAAACGGGTTCGTAGGCGACAACGACGTTAGCATAGTCTTCAGGTTGAAGAACCTTGGTCAAAGCATCGAGTTGGCGTGATACTACTTGCATGGTTGTGCCAGCTTCGCGCTCTTCGAGGGATTCGCCGCAGCAAAAGATAACTTTAAGGCCAGCTGAGAGAGCGTGTTTAGTTTTCTCAGCGATGGCTTCGTCTGACTCGTTAAAAATGGAGCGGCGTTCAGAGTGACCGAGGATTACCCAGGTGGCACCGACATCTTTAAGCATGGAAGGACTATAAAAAAAAAAAAGAATATTATATAAATGGTATGAATATAGAGAATAATGAGCAAAGAACAAACCTGATTTCACCAGTGTATGCACCAGAAGGTTTACTGAAGCAGTTTTGGGCAGAGATGGCGATATCTTTGCGGAGGGAGCTGACCAAAAGAGGGATGTATAGAGATGGGGCGGCAATAACGACTTCGGGGGAGGAGGACAAAGAACCGGCATTGAAGGCAGAGACGAGTTCATTGATGGAAGCTACAGAACCGTTCATCTTCCAGTTGCCACCAACAAAGAATCTTCTAGTTTGAGTTTCAGACATTTTGACAGGATATTTTATAAAGGGGTAGTTTTGGAAATTGTGAGAGAGATTATTGATGAAGTAGTTTATTTAAGAAGAAGGAGAGCTGTATTTAAAAGAAAGAGATAGGAAGTATTAAACAATTCAAAATGAGAGAAGAGTGGGGGCAGTGGCTAAATAGGATTGCGGTAAAAGTGGGCTAATAGTCTGAAACTACGATGCTATATTTAAAGGCCATATTTATCGTATGACTGAACAGGTTAAGAAATCGTACGACTCTATTATATCGATGATTGGTGCATTTCAAATTTGCAATAAGCATTTTATAAATAATCGATGCCTTTAAGGCTATAATCGATCATATACATAGAAATGCTCTACATAGCTTTACATGGCTTTAGTTAGATATATATAGCATCAGATGGCTTTAGTTAGATGTATATAGCATCAGATGGCTTTATAATGCTTTAAATAGTTTTATATAGATACGTATTAGTCGCAACGGCGATTAAAGTGGCCGAAATATCAGGCGAAGAGCTATGCTAGGAGTGTTGAAGAAGTAGCCAGAGATGCTAATGGGCTTAAAAAGCTGAAAGCCTAGTCTCGAGGCTTTTCAAGCAGCATTGCATTCGACTATATATGCGTTCTGTAGGCAATAAGCAGCATTGTACTTGCTAAAAGCATAACAAATAGCTATAAATCAGCACGACTATCTAGTATATCGATAGAGTATAAGCATGGCATTTAAAAGTTAGCATAGTCTGCTCAAGCCTTAATTTCAATAGACCAATGATAGCACTTACAAAAATAGATCCAAAAAAATCTAGTCAGCGTATGGCCAGATTAAAAAATAATTTGATATAAATATATTTAGCCAATAATCATGAGTTAAAACAGTCAATAATATTATAAATCCAGGTCAGCCAGTTATACTCCTAAATTTTAAACTATATGTGTCACGCGTATCTGGCAAATAGAATCGAATCGAATCGAAGTTTTTATTTTAGCGCTAATTTCAAGAAGCCAATAAGTCACATCTAAATGAGTGATCAGAATCAATTCAGCCTATGGGCTACAGGAAATAAGATCAAGCAGGGGAATAGATAGCTATTGGCCTGAAGTACAGATATTATAATCAGATTAAATATCTCAGAGCGTACATCGATTGGATAATACGCCGAAAAGTAAACAAAAGGGATACTTCGATCATACAAAGCATGAAACCTAAATATGATGGCTCATAGAGGTATAGTAACGAAAAGACAGCAATGGAAGTACTGCAAACTCTTAATGGACTTAATGCTCAACTGCAAAAGTAGAAGCAAAAGATATAAAGATCAAGTTGTATTGAACAGAACAGTTTAGCTTATAAGCTACATTGGGGAAAGATCAGCGCAGACTAAAAGGCACGCGTCCGAAGTCTTAGTGAGTAGATTTTTTTTTTTTATTATGGCAAAGCGCGAGTATTCGATTCTGGCTGCTTAATTACGCGCATTATCTGATTATTTCCGCTTAACCCTTTCCCGTCCAACACTCTTTAAAAAAATCAATTTTATGATTCGTTTATGGTTTATAAGTAAATTAATTATTTGTTGTTTTAATACAATAAACTAATAACCATTAAAGCTTCGGAATTTTATAGAGTAATTATACACAATTGGCTATATTTGGTAGATCAAAAATGGTCTACCGCTCGTGAAAGGGTTAATTTAATCCCATGCGTGATTAAGGCCCCTGATTTGACACGATTATCTCCCATCTGTTACTTTGGCGCCTTAATTTAGCTAATAAATTTCAAATTTAATCGCTGAGTTTTTTTTTTTTGTTTACTTTTCAGCTGATGGGATTTATTTATACGCTGTTGCTTTTTGTTTTGACTTTATATTTATCTGCTTTGCTTTTGATTTCTTAACCCTCAGAATTTAGCTTAAAGGTACGCTTCACTTACAATTCACTCATATACCTAATTTCCTCAACCTATTCTATCGCTATCCCTAAATCTAAATCTAGCTCTGTAACTACTTCCTCCCCCTCTTATCTTCATAACAACAATAACTTCAATATATTATCTTATTACCCATATACCTCATCAAACCCAGTTACCAACTCTCTTAAAACACTATTCAATCGCAATACCTTCTAGGTCTATTTTAATTTAACTCTTAACTGGTATTGAAAATATATCAACTAATTAATTGCAATATTTTCTAGCTAAACTGCTTTACATTATCTACGTATACTTACCATTAATTCCCTCTTCCAAAAATTTAACACTTCTCCCGCCTTCCAAACTTTATAAATTTTCTTTATTATACATACTTTTACATACTAAACTGGTTTTATTTTTCAAACTTATACTCCTCATCCCCCAACTTATTTTTGTTATATTATCCAATAGCTTCCGTCATCTCACCTTCACCTCCTTATCTCAAATAAAAAAAAAATGTCTGCTGCTGATTCTGATCACGATCTAACAAAGATCGATAATGTTGAACAAATAAACGATTCCACCTCTTCCAACGAGGAAGAAGACGTCTACTCCGTAGAAAGGCTCTGTGACCACAAATATATCGCTGCAAAGGTACTTACTTATCCCATACCTATAAACTATTTTTATATCCAAATACTCCTCAACGATATTTCCTTATATTTATACACCCGACTCAAAACCCAACTTGCTTTTCCTTTAATTCCCTACTTAGAAATCTTTCAAATATCTCGTCAAATGGGAAGGCTACCCTGAATCTGATAATACCTGGGAAGATGAAGAAAATATGTAAGCCTCTCTATAATCCCCTTCCTACACTACCTTTCTCCCCCCATATACACCCAATTTATCATTCCCTTCTCATTTTCACTATTATACAACTTCTATTTCATTTCTTTTTATCAGCATGTCTGAAGCTCTATTGAAGCAGTACTGGGACCGTTTGGAAACTCAAGGCATCACAAAAGAATCCATTATGAACCCCTCTGCAAAACTCGTAAGTTGTTCTATTCCCACATCCCCCGCTTCTATTCACAACACAAATTTGTTAAAATCACCACAATTTTGCTTACTATTTCTTTTGGTTACTTTCCTCTCATAATACTTACCCCTTCATCTAATTTTATTTTATTTTTTTTTTTAGAAAAAACGAACCTCCATGGCTAATAAAACTCCAACAAGCTCTGTAAAGGACCCCAAAAAACGCCACATCTCTTCTGGTGCCAACTCCTCTGACAACAACCTAATATCCAACTCTAACTCCATCCCTGACGATTTCCCCCCTGAAGATGAGTCCTGGGAAGACCTCGTCGACAAAATCGATACCGTTGACAGAACTCCTGACAATGGCCTCGTCGTCTACATCGAATGGAAAAACGGAAAGAAAACCGTACATCCAAGCTCCGTCATCAACCTCAAGTGCCCCCAGAAAATCATCAAATTCTACGAAGAGCGCCTAAGATTCTCCTCCGTTGCCCAGGACGACTAATCTTATTCCATATCCACAAAAAAAAAAAAAAAAATTAAATAAAAATTCACCTTTTTTTTTTTTTTATTTTTCCCCTTCCACTTATTTTCCTTACTTTTAAATCAATCTAGTTTTTTTTTTTTTTTTTTATGCTTGTTCTTTATTATCTATCTAGTCTTAATTTTTATCATTCTTTCTTTTTGGCTAAAAATTTTATTCTCTATCTTTAAAATAAATTAAAAAAAAATACTACATCAAATTTAATATTAATCTGTTTAGTTTTGACAAATTTTTCATCCATTATTTGATAATGTTCACTTATATTAATTATTTTATAATTATTGATTATTTTTTTTTTTTTTTAGAATTAGTCCGTAAATTATTATTAGAGTAGAAATAGTAGAATAAAGAAAAAAAATAAAATATCAACAAATACAAATACAATTTGAATAAATTTAAACAACTCCTTTTTTTGTTTTCTTTTTTTTTTTTTATGTGTGTGTAGGATATATTTTAAAACAGTCAAAATCTGTTCTTCATCCACCAATTGTGATGTGCGTGTTTTTTTTTTTGTAGTATGTTTTTATATTATATGGATTTTTTATATTTTTTCTTAGTAGTATGTAAAAGTCATTTTTTTGCGTTATTTAATCTTGATGGAAAAGTTTATTTATAACTAAAACCAACTAGAATTAGACGATGACTCGTACATTGGTGGTGCTCCGCTGCTAAATCCAAAGTTGCCTTGGTTGGAGTTTGTGCTTTTTTGGAATTGGTTTGATTTATTGGTAGTTCTAGGGTTGTTGGTGTTGCTACTTTGGTTGTTAAAGTTAGTACGGTAATCCCTGTTATTGTTTCCGTGGCTAAATCCTCCGCCACCACCGCTGCGACCACCACGGCCACCACGTCCCTTAGAATTACCGAATCCCTGTGCTTCACGAGCAACATAAGTTAACCATGATGGAATTTCTTGGTTGGCCTCTTTCAATAGGTCAATCAAGCCACGAACAATGTTCTTGTTGTTTCTATTAAAGAAACTGGTTGCAATACCAACATTTCCTGCTCTTCCGGTACGACCAATACGATGAACATAGTCATCAATATCAGATGGTAAGTCAAAGTTAACAACATGGGTAACGTTGGGAATATCAAGACCACGGGCAGCTACTGCGGTGGCAACCATGATTGTGCATCTTCCAGATCGGAAAGATTCCAAAGCACGTTCGCGTTCACGTTGAGTTCTGTCACCATGGATAGAAGTAGAATTGTAGTTGTTGTCTAGTAAAAAGTTGTTTAGGATATCAGCCATACGTTTAGTTTCAACAAAGATAAGAGTCAAACCTCCTTGTTCGATAGTTTTTAAAATATCAAGGAGAACAGAGTGTTTATCTTCATCTTCAACATATTCAATTTTCTGGGTGATGTTTTCACTAGTAGAGCCAACACGACCAACAGATAAAAAGATGTAGTCATTCAAAAAGTCTCTGGCCAAATGTTGAATATCTTTAGGGAAGGTGGCAGAGAACATGAGAGTTTGACGTTCGAGAGGACCAGGCATGTCTACAGATTCAACGATTTTTCTGATCTGGGGTTCAAAACCCATATCAAGCATTCTATCAGCTTCATCAAGGACCAGGAATTGGATAAATTTAAGACTTATTAGGCCACGATCGATCATGTCTACAAGACGACCAGGGGTAGCGACTAAAAGATCACAGCCTCTGTTAATTTGACTAATTTGAGCACCGATATCAGAGCCACCATAGACGACACAAGGGTGTACCCAAGAGCGGTAGCAGAATTTTCTAGATTCTTCAAAGATCTGGGAGGATAGTTCTCTAGTTGGGGATAAGATGAGAGCAATAGGCATAGCTTTTGAGGGACCGTGAGATGATCTATTATTCACTTCTAGCTCACGGCCTGGATGAGGACCAGTTTTAAAGGAGAGATTGAGGATAGGGAATAGAAAACCGCCAGTTTTACCTGAACCAGTTTGGGCACAAGCCATCATATCACGACCGGCACCACCAATGGTAGCAGACCATTTTTGGACAGGAGTAGGAACAGTGTAACCAGCCAAGACGATGTTTTGAGCGAGGAGGGGCTCTAAATCAGAGTCTTCAAAGGTTTCTATAGGCTGAGGAATGTCATTACCGGAGGCTTCAACGGGGATATCATCATATTTTTCAAAGTTAATACCAGTGGGGGTGTTGTCAGCGTCTTCAGGGTTTCCGAAGAGAGAAAGTTCGATTCTGGAATTTTTATTAGCGTAAACGTGTTTTCCATTGGCCCACATACCATAGATGGGATTCCTTTGTGGTTTGTTTGATCTATCGTCACGTCTACCAGCCCAAGTAGTAGTTCTAGAGAAGCGGTTATCGTTATAGTTATTGTCCCTGACATCGAGAGAGCTGTTGTTACCGCGGTAACCTCTATTGTTGTAGTTGTTATTTTGGCGGTAGTTATTGTCTTGGTAGTTGCTTTGGCCTCGGCTGTTATATCCATCGCGGGAGCCACCTTGGAGGTTGGTTCTGGAATGACCGCCACCAGTCAAGTTGGACTGGGAGCCACGTTGGGCCAGATTGCCACCCCAAGATGTGGTTCGTTCCATAGCAGATTCATGGGTAATAGGAGCGGTAGGAGGTTTTCCTCTTAAGTGTGGAGGGATATATGTAGAGGATGATTTTTTAGGGTTGTTTGAATCATTTACACTCAATTCAGCTATATTAAGAATATATACAAAAAGCTTAGAACAAAAAAATTTTTTTTAAAAGGTATTAGATAGGAAGAAGAAAGAATAAAAGATATTCAAAACGTGGTAGAGAAAAGAGGTAAAATGGGGATTAGAGGTAAGATATCCGAAAGATTAAGATAATTAAACAATTAGAAAAGTAGATGAGAATTGAAGTATAAATGAAGATGAATGGCAATATAGTTTAAATACGAAGTAGTAGATATAGGTGTATCGAAGAAAAAGTAAAGGAGTGAAAGGGGGGAGTTAAAGAGAAAAATATAGATTTGAGAGATTAAAGATGGAGGGAGGTTGTACCTATTTGCTGATTAAGGGAGTTTGCATCGTTGGAAGTACTGCTCATAATTTGAGAAAGGGATTTGATTTTATTGAATTTTTTTTTCAAGAGAATGCGAATTAAATATATTCGAATAGAGAGAGAGAGATATTTAGAAGAAATTCCTTAGTTTTAAAAAAAAAAAAATTGAAAATTTCAAGAGTAGATAATATTTTTTAGTATAATAATAGAGCGGATAAATTCGCTGTACTTTAATTATCTTTTATTTGCTGAATTTTTTTTCTCTAAATAAAAAATTTTTTTTTATACCAACAGAAATATCAGCATCTTTTACAGAGAACAATTTTTTTTTTTTTATTCCATACCCATTCCCGCCCAGATCCAGCTATTGGATGGCAACCCCATCAAGATTGCCCGCTAAAAATCAGTATTATGAGAGCTGCCCAATGATGAGTCAATAAATATGTGATTACTGGCCGCTAATCAACATTCAATCGCATGATAATTGGCTCTAGCGATTGTATTTTGATAGTTGCCAATGGGTAGTGACAAACATTTGATTAGATCAGAAAAAACGAGAATTGCCCAATAATATAAGTGGAAAGCGAAATTATAGCGCCGTTATTCGCTTAACCAAGATAGTGTAGTATTATTGGCCAATTAATTAGTAGCTTTGAGTCGCCCTAATTAGTGGATTAGGCAGAGGAAAAGTGACTTTAATTCGAAGGCGCTAATCTAATTGTGCATTTTTCTCTACATTTGCGAGAAAATAAATGCATAAAAGATGAAACTGTTTTTGCCAAAATATGTGTAAGTGGTTAGTGTAGTGTGAGTGTAAGTGTAAGTGAGTGGCAACTATTCATAGTGTACGGAAGTGTCAGTCCTATATGTAATGTTACGGCTCTATTTTTTAAAGAAAAAAGGCAGTTCTACCATCATGAAATGTTTAATTGTATTCAAAGCACACAAGCCACTCAAGAAAATGCCTTATCTTACGGATGCCATAATAGTGTTTGTTTTAATTTTATCATTAATGCCCACTCCTCAACAAATTATAAAACGTATACTGTTTTAAAACGTGACTGCTAACTTTAACTTGCGATATATCTAAATCTCGTTTTAATGGTATAAACAGATATATAAAAAATGACGCAAAGATGAGGAGGATGGGGAGGCGGAACTATCGCGATTGTGAATTTTGGGAATGGTTTGGGCTTGTAACTTTGAAAAATGCCGCCGTGAATAGCGCGCTAATGAAGGAACGAGAATAATAGTTGTCATTTAAGCATATTTGCTGTTTTGCACGCTTACCATCCAACTTTAGCATTCCATATCCAGTCGAAGTTATTGTAGACCTAATAAACGCTAAATTTAACTCGTGATATGGGGGATTCTGAACGAAGACAGTGCTTACTTGCAGTTTAAGTTTATTGGCTTGGACAATAAAAAATGTTAATATTATTGGCGGTATTGAAAAGGAATTTCGTTTTTTCTATTTATTCTTTTAATTGTAAACTTTTTATTTGCTATAAAAATGAAATGATTTTGCTCATTGGCCATCAATAATTTATGCGATTTTAAACACTAGAACAATGTACACCATAAATAGATTCCTTCATAAAGAATCCCCCATATAGGTTTTATAAGCCAAATATCATACAAACCCCACACACCTGAAAATAAATAATATCCATATTCGCCCTAACTGTTAGCTAATTGTTAAATTTATCAGAGCGTAGTGTTTGATATATAGAATACCTCATACACGCCTAGAAAATCGCCGCTTTAATTACACTGCAAAATATGTAAAGTGTGAATTGTGGCTATACTATAGACTCACCGCAATAATTACGCCGCCCACTAAATACCAGCATTTATTTAGTTTATGCTTTAAATCTACTAAAAATAATTTCTGCTAAATATAAATCATACTAAACTATACTAACGATCACAATTATCATCCTCTTATACTCTGGCATCGTAAGTATTCTCATCTTATTGGAGCCCCTGGGAAATATATACTTCGTCCATCTATTCAGTCCAGCCAGATTCTAATTTAAATAATCATGTGGTCATTATTTCATCACACCATAAATATAGTCTAATAGACGGAGTATATTATTTATCTAGTGGCCAATTAATTGTATTCAATGTATCAATGTACCAAATAGCTATTGAGTATATCTAATCTAATGGCCACAATCTGAAAAATATGCATCTCGCAGTATTATTTCAGAGCCAATAATTCTTACATAAATGAAGCTATGAACGATTACTGGCCATAAATAATTCCACCCATTAAAATGGCTTTTATAGCTTATTTTTTGTATGTGTATAATTGCAGCTTTTAAATATAGTCTTTAATTCTCTGAAAATAAAAAAAAACGATTCGGAAATCTCAAAAGCCATAAATGATTTTTTATATCTGCAGAAACAAAAGAATTCTCAAGCTCCTTTAGGGCTTAAAAAACGATCCATATTTTCCCAACTAACTCTCACATCATCATATACTTTCATATTTTACACACTCAATTACTACTTGTAAACTCTCCGTATAAGTTATACATAAAACGTCCTTCTTTAATTTCTTTCCTCGCACCTACTGTCGCCCCCCCCCCCCTCACAACACACACGCTATTGACACTGTGTTCTCAGCTAAACAGCTCAAGATAAAATATGAAAAAAAATATAAAGAAAATCGTTATTTTAAACAACTTTCCTGAAAATAATACAATTAATTCTAATACCTCCAGAATTTCAAAAGTAACCATAACATCCTCAATCAATACTAATAAATTACATAAATCATTTCCACCTATTTAACTTATAAAACACTTGTTTGCGAGTATCTATACCTTTAAAAATATCTTTATTTTCACTTCCTTGCTTTTCCACAATTAAAACGTTTAACTAATACCTTTATCAATAATCCTAATCTACCACAATTAGACTAAAAGTTCGTATTCCTCCCTCCCAAAACCTCTTCGAAACTTAAACCCCACAAGAAAATCTCTGCGTTCAAGCAATTCAAATATTTCGAAACAGTCTACTGCTGAAAAACACTTCAAAACCTCTATATTAAACTCGATTGCTAAAAATGTCTCTAAAAATAACTCTACTACTGCCAAAAATTTAAGGCCTTCTTACAAAATTCCTACCCCTAAACTCAATCACTTTTCAAAAAAATCAAACTCCCTATCTGAATCTTTATTCGATAACGACTCTGACTTCGCTCTAAAAAAATCTCTCTCTTATAATCCCCCCTCTGTTTCTAAAAACCCCAACTCTATATTCGACTCTGACTCTTCTGATTCTAGTAAGACATATCCCCAATTCTCTACCCATCCTTTCCATTCACCTTATCGTACCTCCATTTCTTAATACAAATAACTACAACCTATATCTATACGAATTTATTATAGCACTTTCTTTAAAAATAAAGCCGCAGTCTACAAAGTCAAAAAAACCACTGAAATTCAAACGAAGAAACCGCGAATTTGCTAAAAAAATACTAGCTATCGAATCTCCATCAATACTAAACAGCTCCTCTGACTCAAACGATGAAACCAATTACAACTTAAACTTAGAGCCTGGTGAACTCGTTTTAGCACTAAAGAACACCTATTATTACCCTGCAATGATCATATCTTTCGTCATTAATTCATCCTACAAACTAAAATTCTACGATGGTTCTTATGCTGTATGCCCTAGATCTGATTTTTATACCCTCTACGAACCCGGTTTTATCTCATGCAAGGTAAATACACCCCCCCCCCCCCCCCCCCCC
>LSSN01000447.1:19682-38502 GCA_001970855.1 Smittium culicis
TCGATGAAGCTTCTTTGTTTGGAGTATCAGGATCAAAATCTTTATCAGTTCTGGTTCCTTTAGCAATAACTTGCGCTTGCTTATCCATAATTGCGAACAATCCATTTGGAGCTCTTATGAACAGATCTAAACATTCAGTTCTGTCAGTATATTTCACTACTGGTACCGATGTTATTCCTTCAGATGCGTAGTCTTCATTTGCAAAAGAAAATACCTGATGAATCATGAAATGTCTAAATCTTTCATTAATGTAGTTGAAAACCAAGCGATGGAATCCAGATTTCTTGTTTTCGCTATATCCTGGAATATCTACGAGTCCGACAGTATTGTGTTTCTCAATTCCTTCGCAGTTTAGTTGCTGATTAATAGTATCAATTAACCAATTGAAGAGTTTTCCATAAATAACTCTCGCAAGCTCATCACGTCTTTCAATAGCTGCCTCGACGTTGAGTATAACTTCAACTCTTTGTCTTCCCATAACTTGGTTCTTGTTAGTCAATGCCTCTTGAAGAACTCCAGTTTCAACTCCCAAGTATGTAACGACATCCTCTAATCCGATCGCTGCGAGCTCCTGCCTGTAGGTATTCTGGTTCTGCTTGAAGTGAACATTTCCTAATGCCAAAATACCGGCAATAACTTTGAAAACAGACTTTCGTATTTTTGCACCAATACCTATTGCTTTCATTGCATTAAACAGCTGTTGGAAGTTTTCAATGTCATTAGGCTTAATGCTAGCATCAGTGTCATAACTCTTTAAGTATTCAAATTGCGAGCCACCTCCTAGATTTACGCCAGCTTGATCGCGTAATTCACCTACACCGTTAGCTAGGTAGTGGAATATGTGGAAATTTCGTTCATTTTTTCCTATCTTGGTCACTCTACTGGTCTCAAGCATGTAAGGTACATTCATACACCCAATGAGTTCGCCATTATCATTAAACTGCAATTCTTGGTAAATACAGGCACGAGTTGAGTTTTTACAAACCACTTGGGCATTAGTGAACGATTCGATAACAAAGTCAGCTGCCAAAACATTTCCAAGCGTCTGATTTGATTTTGCTGTTGGCTTAAGCGATGAAAAAAACGACTGTGCTAGTCTTTTTTGTTCAGTCTTCCCGCTTCCTGAGTCACCAAAAAACAGAATAGATTGATTTATCTCTGTTTGTCTCATATAAAGGTATGAATTTGCCACAACCTTGAATATATGTGGGCTCATTTTCTTACGACTCTTGATACTTGTAGTTTTGAAATCCTCTACATATGATCTTGCAACCTCTCCATCTAAGCTATTCTCCTCAGTGTGCTCGTTTGGATTGACCGACAATAAAATTCTTGGACCAATTTCAGTGTAAATTGTTGGGTTGTTGGACTCGTAGCGATCTGTTATAGCTTTAATTACATCATCATCACTTGCAGCTCCAGCTTTGTTGCTTTTACACAAATCAGAGTTGTCGTTTTTACTACCTTTCATCATAGCTACGGATAGGGAGGAGGAAAGTATATTTTAATTGTACTTTTTTATAAAAACTATAAATAAAGTTGATACGAATTAGGTCGAATTTTGGTGTTTAAAAGGGTTAGTCGAAATGAAGGAAAAGTTCTTGGTAAAGATTTCTAAATTTTAATTTCTATTTTAAAGCATCAATGAACTTTTACAATAAGATTGTATAAATTTTATCAATTAAATATCTAGAAAAAACAATCTTTAAAGAAAGAAACTATACTTTTTTGAATAATATATATATAACGTTATTAAGAGATTAAAGGGAGGTCTGGATTAGTAACCTCTAGGTTATAAAGATAAAAAAAATATAAGGAAATATGTAAAGATTAAATTGCGAAAGGTTCTTTAGTATAATGTTTTATCAACTTTTTTAGAAAATATAAAATTAGGGAAACTGGATTTGTTATAATAGTTTTTTTTTATTATGTTAGCCAAACTAAATTACGCTTAAAAAATCCAAGTTGGGCTGAAATGATTATATTCTATAGATATGAATTAAGTTTATATTTTTTGGCGCCACATTATCATACTCTGGAATGCTGAATTGAAGCTTTCTAAAGTTAATAAAGGTGATTCCTATGAATTTTTATTACATTTTTACAAGATAACAATCAGATTAAATACAACAATCAAATATCCTTTAATAGCATTTCCAAGCCCAATTATATCAGTAAAAAATATCAAGTATTTCTACCATTATATTTGGCATTTATTATAACAATCAAAATCATTTCGAATTAAATATAAATATGTAAGGCGTAATCATTTATAAATAACCAAACAGCCTAAATGACTCAGGGTATGTAGAGCGATAGTTATAGAAAAACGTTTTCGTATGAATTATTATTAAATTTTTTTTTTATTTAAAATAGCCTATTGTTTTATTTTTTTACTTGCTACAAGACTAAAAAAATAATCGGTGCATTCTTTACTATATCTTAATGCTACATTTCCATTCTCATTAAAAGTTGATTATTCAACCCAGTTGTTAATTACCTTAGTTTTTTAAACATGAATAGCTATTTAATATCACAATCATCAACCCTATAGAAAATGTTTTAACGAGATAATTATTTATACCTGTTAGTTAATTTTTACATGCTTTTAAATTCTTGACTTTTTTTAATTAACTATATCGATATACTTTGTACTTTATCTTTAAATTGGCCAATAACTCACGATTGAAGTTATGATTGAAATAGGAACGATTAATAGTTTATTCAAAATATCATATCCTCACACAGCACTATATTTTTAATGTATTTTTAGCTACATTACTTCAAACGTATATGGGACATTCTTTGTAAATGCGGAACTTGCTTCATTTTTTCGAAATTATATTTGCTTGCTAATATTAGGTAAAGGTATTGGTTGTATCAGGCAAACAATTCTGTGATAATTTCATATTAGAGTTATAAATAAAAGTAACGCTAATAAGCTGGAAAAACTAAACGGCAAAAGTTACACTCCTACTTTTAATCTCCCATGAATAAGCTGGAGTGTATTTTTCATTAAACTGTTATTATTATATAATGTTAAAGACTAGCTGGAATTTGTGCTGAAAAAATTTAAATAGATTAATTCTTTAGCAAAAGAATGCCTTAATAGCATTGTTCATATTTAAAGTATGTTTATAAACTGTAATAGTATAAAAATTAATTTATAGTATTAGTATTTAGCCAAAATAGCTTAGTAAGATTCCAAAATTTTAACATTAGACAAGGCAAATCAAAAACATGTCATGTAAAATAAAGTCAATAAGGACGTTTTAGTATATTTAAACAGTTATTCATACATTTAATGTAATAAAAGGATTTAATAACTGCACACTCAAAAGCTTGTTCTCAGTTCAAAATTTATAGAGCCCCATTGAAATTTTAGCAGATAAATAAAATTATGGCTTATAAATGAATATAAATATGTATTATATCACATATAATCTGGTCGAGATAAAAATAATCGGCCTGTTATATCGTTTAGTTACCTATAGAAAATGTGATTACTTATATAACCATATAGAACCTCTTTTTTTTTTTCATCAGGAAGATTTATTTCAACATATAATATAATTAATTAAAACTAATTTTAAAATTTATATAAATGTAAAAAAAAGTTTACACCGAGATCCTCCGCCGCTCTAGCAGCTCCATTTCCACTGGCCATTGGTTCAAGAGGGCTGGTATATCGCTTATGCTTCCTGGTATTAGCGATCTGGCAAACACGAATACCGTCAAAAAAATTTGACTGTCTCCAGCTCAATAAATTGTTCGGTGGAGTCAGCGCGGAGCTGACTTTTAGATTTTTTAGACTTCCCCCCTCCCCCCGAAGGAGTTTCCCACCTATGCATAACCGTGCTTCATTAGAATTAGAATACACAAAATTATCATTATTTTACTTTGAAAATAATTCTAGACTTGTTTAATATAAATTTGGATAAGGAAAAAATTAGTTAATATCATTTTTAGTCATTTCGTTGATTTATTGTTAAAATAAAGATCCTTTATAGTCATGACCCTAATGTTACTTTCAGATAAAAAATTGGAAACCTAGATAAAAGTATTTACATCATGGCATCTACTACAGCTTTTGATAAATACTTGAAAATTTAACTTGATAACTCTCAATAGGAAATTAGATATAAAAGTTTCATCTAAAATTACTTACTTTGAAATGTAGAGGATGGTATAAAACGATACAGACAAGAGTTTCCACTGCCGTTTGACATTCGTGCCTAAAACATTTTTAACTCGTACCTTGAGAGATAAATAAATATACGTGGAGTATCTATGAATGATACGATTAAAATTTCCGAATAATTATACAGCTAAGGACTTTTAAGTGGTTTAAAAAAATTTATTAGAAGAAAAGTATCATAATTTGGTTTAGCGACATAATAATAAATACCTTTTTTATAGTTTATTTAAATTACGATTAAAAAAAAAGTCAAAAGGAACTGCTTTTTATATGTTGCTATATATAAAAAGTATGAAAAAAAATCATAAATGTAATACGACATTTTTAGCTTGAAGGCAAGATTGATAAAATTTCTACAGTTTTTCCGTCTACAGTTGATTCTGTGGTATCAACTTTAACTTTGCTACCGCTCATTATCTGTCCGTCGATGATCATCTTAGCTAGCCTATTCATAATTTTTTTCTGTATTAGTCTATTCAAAGGTCTGGCACCAAACACAGGGTCATAGCCATTCACGGAAAGCCATTCTTTTGCAGAGTCCGTGACATCTAAAGAGATATTTTGAGATTCTAGCTTTTTATCCAGTTCTGCTAGACGGATGTCGACGATTTTTCGGATCATTGGAAGAGACAAACGGTTAAAGACTAAGACTTCATCTACGCGATTTGTGAATTCGGGGCTGAAGTGGTGTTTTACCAAATTCAAGATAGTAGCTTTAGTTTTTTCACTGACGGCAGATTCGTCAAAATTATCTACCTTATCATGAACTTCATTAATAGTGAATCTACTGCTAGAATCTTCAGCAATCAGTTCAGCACCCAAGTTGCTGGTCATGATAACAATGGTATTGCGAAAGTCAACTGTTCTGCCCTGGCTATCAGTCAAATGACCTTCGTCAAGTACTTGTAGAAGCAGGTTTGTGACATCGTGGTGGGCCTTTTCTATTTCATCCAGCAAAATAACGGAATAGGGCTTCTTTCTAACAGCATCAGTTAGTTCACCTCCTTGGTCATATCCAACATATCCTGGTGGCGCACCAATAAGACGGCTTATTGAGAATTTTTCCATATATTCGCTCATATCAATTCTGATAATATTACTTTCAGAGGAAAACAGGAATTCGGCTATTGCCTTGCATAGCTCAGTTTTACCAACACCGGTAGGTCCTAAAAACATGAAACTTCCTAAAGGCCTTTTTTCGCTTTGCAGGCCTGATCTGCTGAGTCTAATTGCTTCTGAAATTGATTCTATAGCCTGAGATTGACCAATCACTCTTTTGCTTAATATAGATTCTAAATTCAAGAGTTTTTTCTTTTCGCTTGATACCAAGCTGTTTACAGGAATGCCTGTTGAAGACGAGACAACTTTAGCAATGTCTTCAGAAGTAACTCGCATATTTAACAAGCTTTTTCCACCAAAATTTTCAGAGGAACTATTATCATCTGCACCAGCATATGTTTCCGTCAGGCTTTCTTGTTCATTTGGGAGTTGTTTTTCTAGGTCGGGAATGATACCGTATTGGAGCTCACTTGCTTTCATGAGATTTCCACTTCTCTGGGCTGCTTCTAATTCTTTTCTGCTTTCGTCGATTTTCTTTTTAATCTCGTTAATTTTATTTATATTTTCTTTTTCTACTTCCCATTGCTTTATGAGCTGATCGCATAGCTTTGAGTTTTCTTCTATTTTAGAGGCAATTTCTTCCCTTCGTTTATTTGAAGCGGGATCAGTTTCTTTTTTAAGCGATTCAAGCTCTATTTTTAGAGTCAAAATAGATCTTTCTAATACTTCTATGGATTCAGGTTTGCTTTCTTGCTGGGTTCGAAGTTTACTGCATGCTTCATCGACCAAATCTATGGCTTTATCAGGTAAAAAGCGGGCTTGGACATAGCGGTTACTAAGAACAGCGGCGCTGACAAGAGCACTGTCAGCGATAGATACCCCATGGAATACTTCATACTTTTCTTTGAGGCCTCTGAGAATTGAAATAGTATCTTCAACACTAGGTTCATCGATCATGATAGGTTGGAAGCGTCGTTCAAGAGCCTTATCTTTCTCGATATTCATTCTATATTCTTCAACTGTGGTTGCACCTAAACAACGTAGCATTCCACGAGCAAGAGCGGGTTTGAGAAGATTTCCAGCATCCATAGCACCATCAACTTTTCCGAGCCCAAGGAGCATGTGCATTTCGTCAATAAATAGTATGGTATTTTGGTCGTTTGTTACGTCGGCGAGAACAGATTTAAGGCGCTCTTCAAACTCGCCACGGTATTTAGCACCTGCAACGAGTGCGCCAAGATCAAGAGCAATAAGTTTTTTCCCTTTCATGCTTTCAGGAACCTCGCCTTTGACTATTCTTTGTGCAAGACCTTCAGCTATTGCGGTCTTACCGACACCAGCCTCGCCGATTAAAACAGGGTTATTTTTTGTCCTACGTGAAAGAACCTGTATTGCTCGCCTAATCTCTTCGTCTCTACCAATTACAGGATCAAGCTTGCCATCATGAGCAAGCTGAGTTAAATCAACACCGTATAGAGCTAGGGCTTCCCCGGTCTTTTTGGGCCCCATTTTGAGGCCTTCGTTGCCTACGGCATATGATCTTATTTGTTTATGAGAAATCAAGTTGAGATATTTTAAGGGTTTTATGTTTGTACTAGTAAACGAAGAATATCTGCGCGGGTTATGGTTTATTTGGTATTGGAATCCTTTCAAAAGTGAAGATTTGTTAGATTGAGAAAGTTTGTCCGTCTTTAGTGAGGCTGTTGAAAAGGAAACTGGTTTATAAAGGCTAGGCAGATATGCGCCCTTGATGTTGACTAAGGGGGCCAGAAAACCTCTTCGATTTGTTTTTAAGGATCTAAGCATAGTTATTGCTTCTTTTGGTACAAAATAGTAAATACAGAATATATATTTTCTTTAACTAAATTCTAGTAATAAAGATTATTCAGGTTGAATCGAATTATTAAAATATTAGATCCATTGATGTAAAAAGTTGACTATTTATACAACTTGTAAAGGCTCTGAATAAGACTAAATCGAATAGAAAATAATTTGCGCTTATAAGTCAAATAAGCTTATTGCAACTATAAGATCAGATACCACAAATCAAATAATCATAACTAACTAATTTAGTTATTATTACTATTAGTATAGTATTTACTATATACTTTTGATTGGCGCGTAGCTTCCTGCGCTAAATGAGCGTGCAAATAAAAGAGCAGAAAAAGGAAGCCAATTTGTAGGCAAATGGAAGATTTGATAGTATTGTATCCATTTGATTCCAATAACTTTCTTTAGCTTTCCATTACCCTCATCTGAGCTTCTATTCACACTTCCCAATCACCAGAATGTTCTAAATCAACACTATTTATGCATAAATCTTTCTAATTTCCCAGATCACTAAAAACTGAAACTTAATAAAACTTCTTTTTATTTTATACTGATGGGACTTCCAAATGTAACAGCTTGTACATGTATTCTAATAAAGTCACATGCCATTTCATCGCAATTAAAGTCATAATATTTTCTACTTAATATTCACAGCCAGTAGACTATTATTGTTCTACCAAATAAAGTCACCTGATTTTTCTCTAAATAGTTAAATTCCTAGATTCATTCAAATATTAGCTCGTTGAAGTTGAACAGAAAATATCAATTAAACTATAAACAACCAGTTAATAATAAAAGCCGATCATTTAAAAAGTTATGATCTTGAAAGCATTAGAGCTTACCCAATAATTTATCAAGCTGTTAAAATATAGCCTGGAATCAGATCGAGTTCGGTGAATATACCTGAAACTGATATAAATAAGTAAAGCCGGACAATAAAAAAATAAAATTTCAAATTTATTGACATATAAATAATAATTAAACATGTACTGTAAAAAGTATTTCGTATAGGAAATTTGGCTTTAATGTAAAAAAATACATAGGAAGAATATCAGCTAAGTGTGATACAATATAACTCATTAATCTCTGGATGTAACAATGACCCATTGACGAGGGAAATATAATCACCAAAATATTTTTTTTTAGAAATATAATCAGAGTACAAATCTTTTAGGAATTCCACAAAGAAAAATTAGATTAATGCACTTTAATTTATCATTAAAATGTATTTGATATTTTTAATACAATAAAATGAAATCCGGTTTAGATTTAACAGATAATTTAAACTCATTTAGGGCACACTCAAATAATACATGTTATAAACCTTTCCCACAAAGTTCTTACTGTGCAAGCGACCCAGACAGCACTCCAAGAACTAGAAATCCGTCACCAGAATTCCATGAGATTGAAAAAAAAACCCAGTACTTGCAAATAACCTTTATATTTCTTACTTAAATCGTAGAGTTTACCAGCATTACAGCTGTATATCCCTATTTTTATTTTGTAAGCTAATTTTTACATAGATATATATGTATAAATATCACATTTCTTATTCCTATTTATTTGCAAATTAATCAAAGTGTGATAATTTATACAACTCTAGTTTGATATTAATTCAGGAGTTTCGAAATCGCCTTCGGTATAGGAAAATATGCAGGGTTACTTGATTAAATTTTTCACTTATCACAAGCAATAACTCTTAATTAAAATAATATCATGGATAATATATATGTAGAATGATAGTTTTCTCTAACTTTTTTATTTCGATAGCTATTATTTTAGGCGTTTTTTCAGAAAAATATGGAAAGAAGCCTGTATTGATTTTTGTGTTTGTTGGCTGTATAATTTCCTCAACAATAATCGGATTGACGAACAATTATTATTGTGCATTACTCGCAAGGTTGACTTCAGGTGCTTTTTCAGGAAATGTGTCTTCTTTACGCACATATTTATACGAGATCAGTAGCCTTGGTGATATATCCATCCTGTTCACGTATTTGGGTTTGATGATTAATTTAGGGAGTGCGATTGGACCGATAATCGGAGGAATGCTGTACGATAAATATGATTCCTTTCCTTCTGGACTAAAAAAGTATACTATATTCAAGGAAAAACCACATTTATTACCAAACTTGTTGATTTCAGCGATTTATGCCTTGCTTTTGATTTACTGCATTTTCGTATTCAGGAGGCTAAAACGTTTAAAAGTTACAAAGGAAATTCACAAAGCTCAATAAATAGAAGAAAAAACATTCAGATTGGTCACAATGGGTATTCACCATTGTATGAAAGGAATGTAAAACATAGTAGCGTAGAATTGGCAGGAAATGAATATGTTGATTTTGAAGAGCGCAGCTATAGCGTTCGAGAGGAATCGCCTATACTATTAAAGTGTAAAAGTAAGAAAATGAATTAATTTAATGGAAATTAGTTTAGTTCTAAACTTAATTTGTCAATTTTAATCAGCAATAGGTATAGATTATGGAAGCTACACAGAATCGGAAAAAAATTTAAACAAATATAAACCATACCGAGATACTAGAAGTGAAGAAATAAATATATGCGGTGAATCAGATTCTTTATCAGTACAATCAAGCTCACTGAACATTTTGCCAATTATTTCCACATAGCAGGATAAAAGACCATTCTGCTCTAAATTTTCTAGAACTATGATTCTATGTTTTGCAATTATTTTAGTTTGTTGTACAAGTAAGGCTATATTTATAAGCTTTTTTAATTATTGGGCAGCTTCGAAGGCGACTGATGGGGGCCTAGAATTTTCAGCTTATGATATCAGTTTGTTTTATGGAGTATCGAACGTAATATCAATTGCGGTTCAAAGTTTCATTTTACCAAAAGTATACGCCAAGTACAAAGTAAAATCAATTTGCAAGATTGGGATATATATCGTCTTATTAGTTTTTAATCTATATAACTAGAACAAACGGCTTCTTCATTTGGTTATACTGGTTTAAGCAATACTAACTTTATATATTTCTATATTATATATTATAGACATCGAATGCAATTTTACGCTCAGATGACTCGGGGCTTATTTTTGGAATAAGCCAGATGCTTTTGTCAGCATCAAGTTTTATGGGTCTGATGATAGCTGGTGAACTGCTGGCTCTGATATTGACTATTAGGAACATTAGCCCATATAATTTCGATTTGGCATAGGTACTAATAGGATTCTTATTTTTACTTCCAATAATCATGGAAAAGAGATTGCCAAATTTAAAAAATCATTCTATAAGCGAAGATTGAATAGGAATATATAATTCTCAAAATTTTAGTAGCCATTAAAAATCTAGTTCATACTTTGATCAAACGATATATCACGACCGATAATGAGATCATAGTAATAATATTAATGCATAAGCTTATCAATTTCGATTTCAATTTTTAAAATTAATAAACGCAACAACCTATTTAATAATGTATTTGAATAGAAAGTTCAAGCATCAGATGCTTTTAATTTAGCGAATTTTGAAATTATAAATTCATTTTTACCAAATTAAAATCAAATTATCCAATACGAGCATCAATCTAGTTGTTTTTGGTTGATAGGAATAGCAATAGTGCAAGCCATACCAAAAAATAGTATATTCGCCTGCTTGGTTAGTTATAAAAGATATTTATAATAGAAGAGTTAATTTAGCATTTTTTACTAAACCCAGTACATTATGTGTAACTTGATGAATATTAAGAGTAATCGAATGTAATTGTGGGTGCTGATGACTGAAATTAAGTGTTATTGTGTCAAGTTCTAGTTTTTAGATGCAAGTAAATAGACGAAGAAATATGTTTTATCATAAGTATAGCTACCAAGTGCTGATATAGTAGCATTGTGGCTGGTATTGTGGAAGTGGAATTTATTGCAAGCTGAAAGCAAAAAAATGGAGAAATGGATAAAAAGTAATTAAAGTAGTACAGTACTATCAAATGTTTATAAAGTCCAAAAATATTTATTATAGCTCATAATAATGCATTTGCGAGAGGGATCGAGGATTAAGGCTACACTGTAAAATCTATAAATTACTAAAGTTCGTATCTGCGGGAGCTAATAGTGGCCATTTTCCATTATCTAAATTTGATAAAAAATCGCGTTAAATCATAGTAATATTCCAATATTCAACAATGAATGATATCGCAGGCTTATATTTTATTTTTTTAGATGTTCAAGCAACTCAATCCTATTTTTGTCGATATATAGAAAGATTATTTATAAGATTATTAATAATGATTTTTATTAAAAAAAACGGGTTATATAATAAACCAAAATTTGTATACATCTTTTTATCTAATATCTGAGTTTCATTTTTAAGTATTTCTTTTTGCTCGTTTATGGGTAAATGTATACCAGGGAGATTCGATACAGTAGACTGGATTTTTTGAATCTTATCAGACCAACCGGTCATCTAATGGAAATAGTAATGATGAATAATAAGTTCAGTTTAACTAAATGAAGATTACTTGAGATACAATAGATAAAAAATACCAATTCTGTCAGCTGTTTCCATTTGTCCTCTTCAGTTTCGCAGAGAGATAAAATCTCTACAATATCCTCGATCGGCGAAAGCCTTTCTAATTCTTCTTTGTCAAACATATCAAGTTCTTTTACGAGTATTCAGTGGAAAGACGTCTCAAATATCGATTTTAGTTTTTTGATGTATAAATGGCATAACAATAACTATATTTTACTGGTTTTCTATTCGAAAATTTCATTATAGGTTTAATATTTTATCATATATTCAATTGGCACTTATTGGCCCATTATTGATATTTTTATAATTTCATTTGGTTATTAGCTATAATTACTGAGAGTAGCCAAAGAACTGTTGATATTCGTATTTCAACTTTGTATTTTAATAATCATCCAACTACAATCATTCAGTAATATTAATGGATATAACTATTGGAGATAAATAATTGACCGAAATACTTTTAAAATTCAAGCTCCAATGGATATATAGTATAAGTTTATTCACTCAGTAAGGCCTATTTGCTACTGACAGAGTATGTTTGAGTCTATCATTAACATCATTGGGTATATTAAATTCAAGGTTAAAAATAATAATTATTGTACTATTTTATTCGCTATTCTATGTTTGACAATAAGTCTGTATAAAGGCAGAACTCGCGAAATAATAGTCTTAGATTTTATTTATAAATCAAGTAATAAAGATTAATTAATCACTGATATTATTTTTAACTTTCGCCATCCATATTGTATTTTCAAACATATATTATTTATACACCTCTGGGCTCCTTATCAGTTAATAATCCACCTGTATAATATTTCTGCAATCGTAATTGCTAAAATGAACTCGTCAATTTCCGAAAATTTCAATACTCTACTATCCCTTACGAATGATAATGATGCTCTGAACGTAAATTCAATAAATATTATTTATAGCTATTTTCTTTATCTTATAGTTTACTAATTTAAATTTCTCTCAGAAGTTTAAAAAGGGTTTATATTTCAAATACAAATATTTAATCTTTTCTTTTTTTTATTCAACTTTTTTCTTCGTAGAATTTATATCAAGCTAAAGAAATAAATAACAAGCTCATAGAAGGCCAAGAAGATATCTTTAGTCTTGAGCCTGTCGAATTCTCAGTCTCTTCAAGCATTTTGTCTATGGCTGTTGAAAATGACACTCTTGAAATTTTGCTTAAAAATTCAAAAATACAACGAATAAATTTAAATGAAGCATACAAAATTAGAGGTAGTTAATTTTTACAATAATTTTGATTGCGACTTTACAAATCGAGTTTGAATTATAAATTATCGAACTAACTTTAATTTTGCTAATATTCTAGAAATATTAATTCCCATAAAATCTCAAATTCTCGATGACTCCTCGAAACTATTTATGAGCCCGAATGCAAATCACATCCTAGTAAGCCTTCCTAATGGTGATGTGTACTATCATTTCCATAGCTGGACAAATGCTGTCTTGCTATCTCAACTTAAGGTACAATTATTTTTATTCTCGCTACGTTAAATCTAATCCTCATAAGATGTTAAATCAAAAACTTTCCATCTATTACATACATAAAGATTCTGGCTATGATATTATTTTATTTTAGGGAAAAGTTATATCCTCTGTAAGCTGGAATAAGAGTATCTATGAGAACTTTGATGACTCCAACTCTGGTCCAATCCTCCTTGGTCTTGATGATGGTAAAATTATAGAAATTGAGCTTAATGGCCTGGATAAATCTGGAAAAAGAACTATAAAGTATTTCCAGCAGGTCTATCAAATTTTTAACTTGGAACCCATTGTAAGTATAAATGTTGAAAGTTTCCCTGGTCGACAAAATCAAAAACTAGTCTTTATAACTAGTCCTTCTAGAATGTACCAAATTATCGGAATTATAGACTCTACCAACAATGATAACATTTCTAATAAAAACCCTTCGAAGTACCTAAATTTTTTCTCTGTTTTTGGAAATAAGCCCAATTATTTGGAAATTGGAGAAGCAAAAGGTTCTGGAAGTTTTTGCCTTTTTACAAAATATCAAGAATACTCCCTCGATAGTTCTGCTAACTCTTTTGCCTGGCTTACTAGTAACTTATATTATCATTTTATACATCATTATTTAAATATAAATTAAAATAAATCTTATTCCTAATTATCCTATTTATTTATAGGCAATGGAGTTTATTTTGGAAGTTTGAGCTACGGTTCCCAGCAAGCTGGTGATAGCGTTATTGAAAGCGCAAATTTGATCCCATATTCTGATAACCCTGATGACTTAGCTTCCCATGTTCTTCTAACGGAGTTTCACGTTTTAGTTTTAGTAAATAATCATATTAAAGCCATTTCTCGTCTAAATGGAGATATAGTTTATGACGAAATAATTAATTCTGTAAGATTTTTTTTAATTGTATTTTTCACATCTATTTTATATAACATTTCTAATATTTATTATCTCTTAGCCCGAACCAGCAACACAAATTTTGCATGACTCAACTAAAAAAACTTATTGGATAACAACTCCAACTTCAATAATTGAAATACTCATTACTGACGAAATTAAAGACGTCTGGAAAATATATTTGGAAAAGCTTAACTTTGAGTCTGCTCTTAGCTATTGTCAAACTGAGTTTCAAAAAACCATGGTTTATAGAGCCCAAGCTGATTTTTACTTTGAAACTAATCGTTATTTGCTTTCAGCCAGTAGCTATGCAAAAAGCAAAGCCGTTGTTGAAGAAATCGCTCTTAAATTTATTAACAAAAATGATATCAACTCACTAAAAAAATTTCTTACTACTAAGTTATCTTCTTTAACTAAAAAGGTATTTTTTTATATATACTTTTACACTAAGCCTATAGTTTGTTTTTTATTTATATAATTTTTTTCTTCAAATTATTTTTATAGGATTCTGCTCAGATATCTATACTAGCTACATGGGTTGTGGAAATTTATTTGGTTATTCTTGGAAATTATGATGAAAAAATTCTTGTTGGCACTCATAAAGACGGTTCTATGAACAATACCGCTCTTGATGTGACTGTTGAGCTCAAATTATCTACAGATGAGTTTCATACGTTTCTAGATTCTTATAAAGTACATTTTTAAATTTTTTTATTCAATTTATTGCCCTTTGATATTTTCTTAGTTTACCGTTTATTTTCTCTTACTGTTTTTAGACATACCTTGATCCAAAAAAAATTCTTGGTCTAATTAGTAGTCATGGTAGAAGTGATTCTAAAAACTATTATGCTTTCCTTCTTAAAGACTATTCTTTCATAATTGAAGAGCATTTGCTTAGATCTGAGTACGATGAATCTCTAGAAGTATTAGAAAAATATGTAATTGAAATATCAACATTTATAACTACTCGTATCTCAATTTTTAGTATATTAAAACTATCTAAATTCATTTTATCTAGGGAAAACCGTCTGACTTTTATAAGCATTCAACTCAGTTGATTAAATGTTATCCTAAAAGATTGGTTGATATTTTGATCAGAAGAAGAAATGTTGATCCTAGCAAGCTAATCCCTGCATTTATAGAATATGAAAAATCTTACTCACAGCAAACCATAATCGCCTCTAGCAAAGAGGGTTCTAACCAAATTCAAAAATGTAACCATGTTGTTAGATATCTTGACTTTGTTATCTACCACGCAAACAATAGGAATAAATCTGTACACCATTACTACTTTAACTTGTTTGCCAAATCCAAGCAGTCTTCTGAACTTAGCTTACAGAAGTATTTAGAACATTTTCAGCACGACCATGTTTGTGAGCTCGATTACTTGCTTGCTGAATGCTTAAAGTATAACCGAATTTCCAGCGCTGCATTTATATACTCTAACTTGGGTTACTATGAAGATGCAGTGGATTTGTCACTGATGGTAAATAATTTTATTAATAGTTTGACATTAGTGTCTAAAATTTTTCTCTTTAACTATAAAATTTATATACACTATAGTCTGGGGACGTAGAATTAGCAATTATGCAAACTACAAACTTGAGAAACAGTAGCGATCCATTGAGTAATGTAGGTCTATTATCAGAAACACCATTAGTTTCTACTGGCGGAACTAACGCAATTTCTTCGGTTCAAATGTTTTCAAACGAGCCAACTAATGAACGAGAAAAAAGGTTATGGACAAAAATCGCTACTTATGCGCTAATAACTTGTGAAGATTACAATCTTGCTTTATCACTAACAAAAAGAACAAATTTGCTCAAAATTAAGGACTTGATTAAACTACAGCCCAGCTTTGTAAACATCGACCTTGTCAGAGAGTCTCTTTGCACCTCGCTGGAAGAACAGGAACAAGAGATAAAAACCTTATATATGGATATGAATGAGTCAATGAAAAACGCTGGTGTAGTTAGTAAAGAGATATTGGGACTTAATAATAGGTACTCAATTGTGGCAGAAAATGAAATGTGCATGATTTGTTGTCAACCAGCACTAACTAAGGTCATTTACGTCTTTCCGTGCCAACACATTTTCCATTGTGACTGTTTAACTCGAAAAGTAAATTTTTTTATTTTACTATACTTTTCTTTTCTTAGTCTTTATATTTACGTTATAAAAATTCAATTTTTATTGCTACTAGAAGTTATAATTATTAATCACTGGATTTTCTATTTTTATTATTTTTCTTATCTTTAATTCATTTCATATTTGATATTTTTATTCAGGTTCTTATGGGATCAGTTAGGGTAAATATCAAAAAGATAAAGAGCCTGCAATACCAATTGGCTAGTATTGGGAAGCAAAGGCGTGAAATGAGGTTGGAGAATATAGGAGGTCTTCTAGTTGATAATGACAAGAAAAAGCAAACAAAACCAACAAAAAAATCCAGAGCACAAGGTTAGCAAATTCGCATTTATTATTTACAAATATTTGTAATACGAATTCCCTTTTTTTTAATAGTTTTTTAGCTTTTTTTTTAAAATTTTCAGAATGTTTATAAAATATTCAATAGCCAATAACTTTTTGTTTTTTTATTTAAATTATAGAAATTGAGGACTCTAAGAAAGAAAAGGAATTGATTTCAAGTGAGGTGAAAGTTAGAAGAGAGCTTGACAATTTAGTAGCAAGAGAGTGTATTTTATGTGGCGAAACTAACGTAAAGTCAATCGGAGTACCCCTTGTTGATATTGATAAGGATTATGACTCTATAATGTCATGGGTATTGTAGCAAGATAGAAATTTCCACTATAAAGTATGAGCTACAAATACCGCATTATTCTAATATCGCCAAGTTTTTGAATAAACTATGATATTTTTTTAACTATTGTATTAATTTTTAAATAACTATACTGGTTTCATTTATAATATATTAAAAAAATCCAATAAACTCTAATGAATTTCTATTTGTAAATTGATGCCAACTTTTATAAAACTTCAATTATTACCTATATTTATTTTAATTATATTAATTTTGAGAAAAGTTAACTAAAAATATTCAATTATTTATTTATTGCAATAAATATTAGCTCAATTTCTCTATTGACATATTTTAGTTTTAAATTAAATTTTAAGTTAATTAGTCTTATTCTCCTAATTTCTCTAATTTTAGCAAGTAGAAGTTTTTGTACGATCATTGGATAGACGGATTTTCTATAAGCTAATAAAAAATCACATTAAATCTCAACAGCGAATCACCTATATAAACCGCGAAATTTTTTTTTTTTACAAAAATATTCAAGCTATGGCCAAAATTTACTGATCTTTTTTTTATTATAGTTTTTTTATAACTTGCCAATAATTAAGTCCATGATTTAGAAAATTTTAAAAAAAGTAAAAAAAGTGCAATATTCAGCCAACCGCCAAATTCTAATATTTCCGTTGCTTTTTTTTTTTTTGTTTAGTTTCCCCAAAAAAAAAAACCTTATCAATAAAAAAAAGAAATAAAAAGAAACGAATGGGAGCTAGCGAAACGACAAATCAGCCGATCCAGGTATTTACGTCCTCGGCGCACAAGTATATCCGCATCGTCAAGTTCTGCTCGCTGTCGACGTCGCTCATGTCAGTGTCGCTGAGCGCAGGGCTTGCCGCGTGCAGCCTGCTGGATCTGCCGCTAGCTTTCGGCGGCATCGCGAGTGGCGCGCTGCCGATGACGGGGCTGTTCATGGGCACTGTGGCAAGCGTCGGCATGACATCGGTTATTGGCGCGCTGTTCAGGCCGTTCGTTACCGGGATCCTGGTCGAGCGGCAAAGTATCAGCGATGGCAGCAGTGCGAAGCCTGCCGATCATGGCGAACTAAAATCGGCGGTGCCTGAAAGCAGCAACGCCGCGCATGCGGGAACTGGGCCGGCAAGTGGGACTACGTTGCCGAGTTTCAGCCAAATCAGGCAGAGCTCAGCGGCAGCACCAGATTCCGACGCCACCGCGAATAAAAGCGATGGCGCTGCTTTTGCGCGATCCGATTTTATTAGCTACACTCACGAAGACGCGAACTACACGAACACGATCAGCGTGGGCCCGTTCATGATTGATGGGAACAAGAGCTACATAACACTCAACAAATCGTCAAATCTCATCTTGCTTACGCCATCGCTCAGCGGAATCTCGCATAAGCGAACGTGCGTGCAGATCGGCAACCTGAAGATGTGCGGCCGCGACAAGTTCTTCAAGACGTGGGAGCTTGCTGATACAACTATCACTCCGAAGCTGACGCAATTGGTTTCTGGAGCTGATGAAAGTTTCAGCGAGCGGATAAATCGCAGCTTTTTCAATAGGATCTTTGGCGTTTCGACTAAAGAACTCGAAGATTTCACTGTTATTTGGAGGCTGGCGTCAACTCACCAAGAACGCCAAGTTATGTCTCAGATTGTTAAACTAATCAACTGAATATCAGCTATATATTTTTAGTTTAAGACACTATAGAAACAAAGCGGGATGGTCAACATTCTAATTTTTTTTTAATCTTATTTGTTTTTTTCATCAATATTTTTTGTAGTTTTTACCCAGACTGCGTTAATAGCTAAGCTCTTGACCAAATTTTAGATGAGAAAAAGCTAGTCGTAAAATACTTCTTTATTTCTACAGTTTATAGATTTTATTTTTAAAAAACACATCGCATAAATCAAGACAACTTATTTCAATATTTTTTAGATCAATAAACATTTTAAATTATAAAACTAAATTTCATTTTATTTTATTGAAACTTTGCAACAAATCGTAATAATATATTGCGATATAAATTAAAATTTAGACGAAAAGCAAGGTGGCGTTTCCTTTGAGTGAGC
>LSSN01000448.1:0-23349 GCA_001970855.1 Smittium culicis
AAAATAATAATAATAATAATAATAATAATAATAATAATAATAATAATAATAATAATAATAATAATAATAATAATAATAATAATAATAATAATAATAATAATAATAATAATAATAATAATAATAATAATAATAATAATAATAATAATAGTGAGTGTTGTGCTGAATTTTTATATATATTTACTTCTATGAAAGATTTCAGTAATAAATATTAGACTCCGGAATGACAATATAAGCAAAAAATATAATATTTACACATAAAAGTCAACATACCACATTTATTGACAAAATATGAAAATATTAAAACGAATAGTCAGATATCAAAGTGCAGCTTTTTTATTATTGAAATTTTAAGCGCTTCAACTAATAAATGGGAAAAATACATAGTTTTACTTTAAAAAAATATTCTATTAATTATAAAGCAAAATCTCAACCCATTTGTAGCTTCTATGTTACATTTCATTACAAAAATTAAAATCAGTTGAAGTTTAATAAGCATCGCTGTAGTTTATTTCACAACTATATTGATGAATAGCTTAGCATCAAATAACGTAAAACTGGATCTTGCTTGATGAAAACTAATGGTTTATTGTATTTAAATTTTAAAATTAAACTCGACACATTTCATCGCTTTTGATATTTTATTTTAACTTTAGGGTAACAGCGTTATCTTTAAAAAAAGTATAAGTATTTGCTAAGTTATCTCATGGCTAATCTAGCAAAAAGATTAAGCTTAGTGCATTTGCAGCACCAGTGAGATTTATTTAGTATTAGATGGTAAAGCTAGCACGTTTCATCAAATCAACGATTAGTTGTGAATTAAATAGATTAGGAAATCTGAAAATATTGTGCATTATATAGAGAAAATAATATGAATAATCTAAGGCAAAACTAATGCAAGTTAGTTTTCTTTTTTGAGCCCAAATCAATGTTGGCGGCAGATAATTTTCTAATATCTAATTTCCCGACGCTCCTAGAGCTGTTACTTTTAATTGAATTTGATCTTGTGCTATTACTGTTATTGATTGCGTAGTTAGATAGTGGTATGTTGAAAGTATCTCGCTTTTTTTTCATCAGTTCAGGTGGCTTTGGTGAACTTTCAGAAGAGTGGATTTTGAAAAAGTTTCCAAGTCCCAAATCGGGCTTTGAGCCTCTCGGATCTTGACTGCTGAACCGTGGTGCAGATAAATCTGAGCCCGAGTTGGGTGAAAATGGCGAATAAGAACCTGATTTTCTTGCATACGATGAGTTGAGAGTTTCTAAATTAGATTGTGAATTTGCTCCACCCAAGTTGGTACCTATAGCATCAAATATTTGACTATTAACTGTACTTTGATTGAATACAGTTGATGTGTCGAGTAACTTTAATAGGATTTTCTTATCAACTGGGCTCATCTTTTTTTCAATATATTCTGATGCAGTTTCCATCATCCCTTTTAGCGCAAAGCACATATCTTCACTGTCAGCTAGTTTAAGTCGGGATTTTATTAGAACAGTCTCTGTTGAATCTAAATTAGCATTTGTAGCCTCTAACTGTTCATACAGCTGCCTTTTATCTTTTTCAACCATCTTTACTGACCGTTGCATCTCATCAATACAGCTTTCCAACTCTGCTCTATCCAATTTAACTCTTGCTAGTTCAGCCAGAATAAGTTCGTGCTCAGCCCTTAATGATGCAAGTGCATGTAAATTAGTATCTGCTGTGACACGGGCGTCATGGAGCTGTCTCCTTAAAGGCTCCACGATATCTTCGTTCTGTTTATTCGTGGAATTGGATGAATTCATAGGATGCTGGAATGAATTACTTTCGATAAATTCATTTGACGAGTTTAAGCTGCTGTAAGCCTCAGTAGAAATGTAATCATCTAGCTCGTTTGTATCTAACATATTGTCATTAATTGGGGAATTTGAAATTTTTAGATTTTTTGAAGAGCTAGTCGCGCTTGGCGATTTTTCTAATTTCGATCTAACGCTTGCCCTTGATTCTGATCTTCTATGAGCTATTGTACTGCTTTCATGGTCTTGCGTAGCTTCAAACCCTGATAAGGTTAGTAGATCGAACCCAGTAACAAGATCAGGCTCCAAGTCAGGGGAATTTGATGATTGCTGACGTTGCATATCACTTAACCATTGTCTGGCTCGTAATTTTGTTTCGCTCGAAACCGAGTCCTTTCTAGGTATGCTTTCGTTCGAATTCATCCAACTTAAATTAAAAAAGTTCATTATTTTATTATTTGCCTTAGCACGACCAGCAGGTAGACTAGAAGATCCAGGCTGGGACTGACCAGAACCACGACTTGAAGAAGGAACTATGGGTGTTGTTGAATTTGGTATAGGCTTTTTTATTTTACAAATTTTTTCGTAGTAAATTTCAGATAATTCGTTAAGCCTTGATGTTGTTACAACATTTGATAGTAGGTTTGCTTCGTTTAAAACGACTAGAGGTTGGTCGTCCGGGCTGTTTGATCTATATAATCCACTGCTTAAAATACTAATCATGGATTCGAAGTCATTTTTAGCCATTAGCCTCTTTGAATTTCTGCTCAATAGAGTTATTCCCACTCTAATGATAGTTTCAGCAGCCCCTTCACAGAAAACTACGTCCATAACTCGTAGTACAAATCCAAGAGGCAAAGCATATGCAAAAAGTGATAAAAACCAACTAGCAGCGTACATTGCAGGATAAATGTTGTGTTCCATAAGATGGCTCCAGAGCTGTGGCAGAATTTCAGCTGCCAATGTGCTAAACTGGTAAAGGCGAAGATGTAAGCCGTCCATATCCTCAGTAAACATCCCTCTTAAGTCATATGTTTCCATAAGTCTTACTAAAACACAAAAGGCTTCACATTCACCCATATTCATCATCAATGGCCCAATAACAAAGCCTAGGCCTTGGCAATAGCCAACTTCTGCATCATATAGGGAGTATGCTTTAAGTATATTAAAGAGTCGTTTTTGACCATCACCGTTTACGTCTTTAAAGACTTCAATACAAGGAAAAGTTCTTGGTAAGTCTCTTAATATTATTCTCTCGTGAGGGGAATGTTCTTTTACAAGTTGGTAGTACATTGTTTGTAGATATGTTGATCTTCCATGTGAAAGCCCTTGCCATACAACGCCACGAAGTTTAGGAGGAATTCCATTTCTTATCTTAGCCGAAACTAAATGAGGTGTAGTTCGTTTGATGCTATTGACATCGTTAATCACAGCACCCCAAAATGCACCTTCAGGCTCTTTAAGCAAATTCGATTCCCAAGAATTGGCTATGTTATCGATATCTTGCATTAATTTAGCAGACAATATAAAGTCAGGGGCTTTGTTTTCGCCATAGTCTTCATCAGATAAATCATTAGCATCATTGTTTAACAAGTTAGATGTATAAGGTCCTACTTTATTTGAAGATTCGCTAATGTTAGCATCAGAAGATTCTTTCTCATGATCAGAGGATTTTGAAAAATCCGTTCTAGGAGGATTACGGGCTATTTTATAGTTTTTAGAATGCTTGGACATATGCGTTTCAGGTATATAATCTAGATCTTTGTCATTGTCGCTGTCGCTAGCGTGGCTTATAGTTAATATGGTCTCTTTATCGTCTAGAAGGGTATTGCTAGAATTATTAATATCCAATGAATTGGAATATTTAGTTTTAGAATTAGGTAAACTTTGTAGGCTGCTGTATTTTAAAGAATTAGGTTTTTTTTCTGGAGCGGGAGAACTCTTCGGTGTACCGGCGAGCGATCTTAAAGTGGATTTGTTGGCTTTTAGCTTGTTGTTTTGGATAACTACGGCTTTTGGGTCTAAATCAAGCATGGCATTTGCCAATTCGATTCGGGCCAAAACCATATCTTGATCATCAGATTCAGAATCTGAAAACTCTAATTAAATAAATCAAAATAAATATCAATATGAAATAATTACCTAAATATATATATTAAACGTTTTAAATGGAAATATATATAAGATATATACCTGAGTACTCTGAAACTGAGGAGTATTCATTATTAGAAAAATAATCTGAATTGACTTTTTGAGCGCCTCGATTTCTATTTTGAGGATTACTATAAAGTTTCGAGTTATCGATAGAAGAGTCAGTAACTTGGGAGGGCTGCATTTTTATTAGATTATTGATTTGGAGTATTAGAAGAGTGGAATTACGTATATTCAGAAGTTTAATTATAAATCGTGATCGATGATTATTTGTTTTAAGTATATTAAAAATTTTGATGCAATATTATCTAATTATGATATTGGGTTATAATAGAATGTTGTATGAATGAGGCGATTTATATTTATCAAAGGTAAAGGTAGTTGCGAATTAGTAATAGATGGAAAGAGCAAAAGAATAAAAGTGAGGGCAATTTTTTTTTTGAAAACTTTTAGATCGATATATATAGTGGATTATCAGAAAGGTAGAAATAATTGGAATCGGAGCTTAGAAATAATTAATAAAACGTATAAAGTTAATGGTGTGTTTAGTGTATTTGGAGCGAACAAAAAGGCGGTGGATCGTGTTAAAAGTTGGCTAGGGGTGTGAATAAATGTGACAGAATGTAGTTGTGATTTAGAAATTATAAAAAATTGCTAGAAAATTAAGCGACCAAAGCGGTATAAAAAGTAGAAGGGAATAATTAAAGGGGGTTAGTAGATAAAGTTTGTGTTAAAAATGTAGGTTATAGATTCAAAATTCAGACAGCGAATAGGAACAGCTACTGGGTTGGAATCTCTGCTAATTGATTTTGTTGATTATAAATCTATTTATCTTGTACTTTGCATTAATTAGTATTTAATATCCTCTTTAATGCTAGGAAATGTCATTAATGGAGACTGTAATCTAAAAATAGAAAATATTAAACTTTTGTCTAATACTTTTAATTTTACTTTTCTGTTGCCTATTAAAAGATTAAGGCTTGTTTTGTACACTTTTAGGTAAAACTATAAAAATAGTTATGCCCGGCTCTATAGCTTTGTAAATAAGTTATGCTAGCTTTACTTCATTTTAAATTGAATGTTTAATCCCACATTCAAATTATTGCAGACGAATTAGGGTTTGCACAAAATACGCATTTTCTTAGTCTAAAATACACTTGAAAAAATAAATTTATAACTTTTTGCAAATAACGCTGGGGAAATACATGGCTGTAATTTTAAAAATTAATTATAAACCCCGCTCATGTTCCCTACCAATTGAGCAAGGGTTTGGAAGTCTTGAATATGGATGTTTCAAATTCATAGATTTGCATTGATTGGTCACTTACTCCTATTTTTGAGGAGTATTTTGACCTACTTGATCAATATTGAAACGTCATTAAAACCTATACTGAGCCCAGAGCTTATAAAAAATCCAAATTCAACATGTGTACTCAACCTTTGGCTCTTAGAAAATTTAATCAGGTTTGACACCTATTTTTTCCTACCAGAAAAAATTAAATCTTCATATTTATACAAGCGTTGAAAGAAGGTAGAATTTATATATTTAATTAAGCGTTGATATATCCAAAAAATGCAAAAAATTCATAAATTATATAGCTCCTGAAGCCATTCATTTAGCTCAAAATTATAAATAATTAATATTTAATTTTTCACCTTTGAAGTAATGAAATTTCCAGATTTATCTGTTCCAAACTTTAATTTTGCTTATTGCTAGTCATTTGTGCAAAATAAAAAATAAAATGTACCACAAAAGCTTTGTAATTTTGTTAGAAGTATGTATATGGGAGATTCTTAGAGGGAGAGAAACATTTATTTCCTAGGATATCTATTTGATAGTTGCAGTTATTTGGTATTATTGGCTAATCTATTTAATCCATTTGATAATATTTTCAAGTTGAATATAGTAGCGAAACAAATATTGAAGCTAAGGAAATTTTTAATAGGAAAAGTTCCGCTCCTCAAAATAATCTTCCATATGTAACATTCAGTCAATTTTGGTTCAGTGTTGTTCTTATACATTCCATCATTCGGTAAACAAATACTATATTGGCCCTTTCTGGAACCAGCTCTCTTAAACTTAATTAAAAACCATAATTGGATATGCTATATAAAAGCTAATTATTATTGGATACACTGATATAATTGTCCAATAAAAAGATAATGATTTATATGTTTGTCATTTGGTTGGATAGATTTGGTAGCTCAAAAAAGGCCAACGGTCTCTGAAAGGGTTATAAGATTAAATTTATGATTTGTTTATGATTTAAAAGCAAGTTTACTATTTGCTGTTTAATCTCAGCTTACCGATAATTCTTAAGGCATCGGAATTATGCTTTTTTTAACCCTCTCCCGCCCAAAACTCTTTAAAAAAATTCAATCTATTGATTCGTTTATGATTAATAACTATAGATATTATAATATGCCAATATCTCTTAAGGACTCGGAATTAAAGTTTTTTAGTTGAACATAATTGGCTATATTTAGAGGTTATAAAAATAGTCTACCGTCCGTAAAATGGTTAAGAGCGTTCTAACAGGAAAGGGTTGATCCTTTCATGGGCAGTATACTTTTTTTGTCTACCAATTATAGCCATCTGTGTTCAACAAAAGTAATTTTATTCCGAGACTTACTCTAGCGTTGGTTTGATGGTGAAGAGTAGCGAATAATTTATTTTCTTGCAAGTCGCTAGCGAATCATTATAATCATTTTTTTAACCGGTTTTGGACAGGATAGTGTTAAGAAATACTAGCAAATTGTAAAATAGCACTAAATAATATAAATGATTATAAATCATAAACGAATAATAAAATATATTTTTCTTATTCTGTTTGACAAGAAAGGGCTAACCACTTTGCCGATTCGTTTATCACAGTCTGAGACATTCTCTGTGCACAAGTCAAGCGTTCGACAGTATTACGGAACTCAGCCGTTTAGCAGCTTATTGTAGGAGAGCCAGGTCGGCCATTCCAACGTTTGGGTAGGAGCCTATTTTTTTATTAATCCTGTTAGATGTAGGCTCTGACTAGGAGCTCAATGATTTCAACGAATTCAATTTTGTTGGAACGAGCTTAATTCAATGACTGCTTGTAACTTCAGTCATCCAGCCTACTTGAAGCAATGCCTGGGTGGATCTTTCGGATGGTGTATTGATCCCATTTCCCTTTAGGCACGCAGCCGATAGACCGGCAGAGGAATTTATTAGTACTAGAATATTAGTTTTTTTATGCCTTGTACTAACTTTGCTATTTTTTTAGCTTACTTCACCACATATTTTCTTTTATTGTTATCGTACCAATAAAATTCCGAGATTTAAAAAAAAAAAAAGTTACCCACTTTGGGCGCTTGTTCTTTCTACTTATTTTATACGAATATAAAAGTATAATTTTTATCGTTGGCCTTTAGCGACCTCTATTCAATTAACCCTTTCCGGGGCAAGTGCTCTTAAGCTTTTTTAAAAATTATAATTGGATAAGTCATATTATATTTATTTGTTATTGGATATATAAAATTTACCGGCCAATTGTTTATTACTATCTTATATTTATTTATCATGCTGTCGTTTGGTTGGATAATTTTGGTAGTTCAAAAAAGGCCAACCGCCCCTGAAAGGGTTAATATAGCTTATTGGGTTTACTTTATAATAGTCATTTATAAGTCTTGACTATTAAAACAGATTCCGGCTCTTATTCTTTTTTCGGCTCAAGCTCAGGGCATTTATTAGATAATTAGCTTGGCTAAATCGGGGATTCTGAACGAATAAATCACTTTGTTTTAGTTTAATGTTATTGGCTTTAATACTATGAAGTTGTTAATATTATTGGCAGAATTGAAACTGCATTTCGACTTTTCTATTTTTCGCTTAATTTGGAAATTGTATTTGCTAAATCAAAGAAGTGATTTTGATTTTTGGCCAGTAAATTTTTATGCGTTTTTATATGTGTAACATTTTACGCTATAAAATGACTCCTTCATTAACCCTTTCCCGGGTGTTAGACTATTTTTGGCTCACCAGATATAGCCAATTGTGCTCAATTAAAATGCTTTAACCCCGAGAACTTATTTTTTATTAGTTTTTTGTTGAATAACAGCAAAAAATAAATTTACTTATAAAAATTAAACGAATCATAAATTTAATTTTTTTAAAGAATGGTGGACGGGAAAGGGTTGAGAATCTCCCATATAGTATACTTTTTGACCCTTTCAGCGACGATTGGCTTTTTTTTAGAACTACCAAAATTATCCAACCATATGACAGGCTGATTTACCAGTATAAAATAACAATATTTTATTGGATACCTATTTAAATGTATCCAACAACTATAATTTTTTTTTGGAATATCCAATTATGATTTTTAATAAAGTTTAAGAGTGTTGGCCCTGGAAAGGATTAATTTATATTTCCATTGCTGACTTAACGTCATGTAAATGCTACATCCATCGCTTTGTTAAAAAATATCACCTTGTAATTACATAGAATAATTTAGTCGCATTTACTTTAAAAACAACATAAATCTTATTTAGAGCTGAAATGTAAAATTTCCTCTAAAATTTTTTTACTGGCTATTATAATAATTTTAAAATTATATTACTTATAGTTAAATTAGTCTTCTCCCTATAATAATAATAATAATAATAATATCAAAAAATCACAGCTTTAAAATAGACTCGGTCTCTAGAAAATATATTTATCGTTTTCAGCCTATAAGTTTTCGAAAGTCTTTACATCTTTTATTTGATAGAGGTGAATATATGGGAGATTCTGAACGGAGTGCTTTGTTGCACTTCGATATTATTGGCTTTGCAGTTAAATAATTGTAAATATTATTGGTGAAGTTAAAAAGGCATTTTGATTTTTCTATTAATTTATTTCATTATAAAAGTATTATTTGCTAAAAGTAATCCTAGTTTTTTTTTATTGGATTAAAAATATATATTAAATTTCATCCACTGTATCACATAACACTGTAAAACTACTAACTCATAAAGAACTCTTCATATCAGGTAGAATTATTAGATATTTAAAAAAATTTACAGATCCTGTCCAATGAATAAAGGATGAAAATCTGTTTTTTTTAGAAACTAGAATCGCTTTCAACTTGCAAATTCTGGATTTGAATATGGGGGATTCTTAACGAAGCTAGCACTTTGTTGCAGTTTAATATTATTGGCTTACACATTTAAAAATGTAAATATTATTGGAGGCATTGATAAGGCATTTCGCTTTATCTATTTATTCTTTTAATTGTGAAATTTTAATTTGCTAAAAAAAAGCATCGATTTTACTCATTGGGTATGATTTTTTAATTCAAATTTATGCACTGTATCACTTATCGCTATAGAATGACTCCTTCATTAAGAATCTCCCATATAATAATATCATACTTCATAATTATTATAGTTATTTTTAGGAAATCCATTAGACCTCATGACTATTATTAGATTCTTTTACAGGATATTTGGTAATTATTCTTAACTCACCAATTACTAAACTATACTTTAAAAAAATTGAAGTCTTAGTATAAAAGTTTAAGCGAGGTCCTGAACGAAGGGTGCAATTTAAAAAAATTTAACTCTATTGTGCTGATAAATAAAACTGATAAAATTATTGGCTTGGTATAAATGACATTTCTATTTACCTTTACACTTTCTGGCTCAACGATCTTTATAAAATTTAATATATCGATTCACTAATTGTAGATAAGCAAACTTTTTATTATCTTCTATAATACCATCTACCAATAAATGATTGAGCCTTGGAAGTATTTTAAAATATCGAATACAGTTAGCTAGATTTGAAAGTTCAATAACGGTCTACTACCCGGGAAAGGGTTAAATTAATTTGCTTATGATTTTTATAAATCATTTCTATTGGATAATGACAGCTAATACAATTTAAACATAACAGCTCTGAATACTATTTTCAGCACAGCCTAGAACAATCTCTTCGCACAAGTCCAGCATTCGACAAAAATACGGGTCTCAGCCGTTTAGCAGCTTATTGAAGGAAAGTAAGGTCGATCAATCCATCGTTTGTGTAGGAGCCTATTTTTATTAGTCCTGCTAGATGTAGGCCCTGACTGGAAGCTCAATGATCTCAACAAACTCTATTTTGTAGATGGGAGCTAAATTCCATTACTGCTTGTAATTTCAATCGTCTAGACTGCTTGAAGAAATTCCTGGTTGGACCTTGCGATTGATTTATTGATCCCAATCCCCTTTAGATACGCAGCCAGTTTACTGGAAGATAAATATGTTTGTATTAGAGTTTTTATGCCCTCCACCATCTTTAGTGTTTTTTTTAGGTTACTTAACCATATATTTTCTATAATTTTTATCGTTCTAATAAAATTCCAGAGTAAAAAAAACTCAATATACTATAAACTCACTCCTTCATTCATAATCACCAATATAATATTTTTTCTATATACGAGACTATCTTAGATCAAAACTTTTTTTATTAAAAATTTCCTGCTAATCATTTATACTTTAACTTTTAAAATATATTAGAAAGTATTACCAATTATATGGTTTTTCTCAGAAAATAAAACTATCTAACTCATGCAAAAAATTTTAATCTGATTTAAAAGAAGCTCAGCTGTGTTGAAGAATCTCTAATGTAAATGATCAGAAAATATTATTTGAACTGAATAACCTACAAAAAGAGTTTCAATCATAAATCCTATATAGTTATTTTTATAACACATTTAAATAAAATTTATATAACATTTTCATAATGTTTCTTAGAGTATTCCAAGTTTTTTTCTTTCTCAAAAAGTATAGTAGTTTATTTTAGTTTATGTATATTTTCTAGCACAATTAAGCACTATAAACACACTTTGTAGCAATAAATATTCCGATTTGTATCCGATTTAATTCACTTTATTGTAGATTAATGAGAGAAAATTGAACCTTGTAAAGGTAATTTAGTTGATCCAGAATAAATTTATGAAGTTACCTCCTGTTATATATTCAATTAAAATTTTCATTAAAATAGAAATTTTAAATTAAGCACTTCGTAAGATTGGAGCTATTATAAAATAAAGTTAGTTATTAAGATATAAGATTAGTAAAAAACTAATAAAATTCAGTTATTTCGCAATAACCTGTAAAAAAAATTTTCCTATTGGGTGTTTTGAAATAACTTGTATATTTCGAAAATAAGTCATTCGATTTTTTTTTCAAGGTAATTAATTAAAGCGAATGTGCTTGATTTTTAAACGAAGTTATTTAGTAATAACACTGTTTTATTCGAAAAATGTCCAGTAACATATGATAACTAGATGTATTCAGAGAATTCTGGTTTTTCTCAAATAAACAAATTTATTTCGAATAAATGGACATATTTCGAAATAAAAATTACGCTTCCATTTTGTTGGCAAATAAAAATGCTTAATTCACTCAAACACTTTTGAACAGAAAAATATGTACATACTGAAAAAGATTTAGGACATTGTATTTAAAAAAATTCCACCTCTGCCATATACATGAATTTCTATTTCCCCCTTATTAACCTTATCCCTTTCTACATAATAAGAAAAACGGGCTTATTGAGTATTTTATGATAGAAAAGTAAATACATTATTTGCTACTATTATACATTAAGAATATATTTGAATGAACATAAAAGCTAAATTATTTTTATTAAGATGTGTTTTTTATATTAGGTAGATCAAAATCATGTTTCCTATGGGAAAGAGCTGTGTATAATTGAAAAAATATGATTCTTTTAGACACTCATTAGTTAAATGTAAATACTTTAGCTGAAATTAGAATTCTCAAAGTCTATATTGTGGACATTTTCAGTATTAATTTCCTCTAATGATACTTGGTTGAATAGCTTTTATGGTTAAGTGTAGTTTATATGTTAACTAGCTAGTAAATATTAAAAGTTAAATAAATTTAGGATACTTTTTTTAATAACTTGTATAGTCCTTCTCCATTCAACACTCTTTAAAAAAATAGATCTAGTGATCACCAGTATTTAAGTATATTTATTATTTGCTGCTATTCTACAATAAGCCAATATCTTTTAATACCTCAGAATCAAATCATTTTTATAAAATGCAGATCGTTGTATTCTGTATGTCAAAATAAGTCTACCACTCGGGAAAGGAATAGAATAATAAAATGACAACTCATATTTTGGCCAATTAGAGTTAGTAAACGCTTTAATTCCGAAATAACCAAGTAATTTAATAATAAATCGATTAATTCGAAATAGCTTATTTATTGTAAAGTATAATCGTATATACTGACTGAATATAATTGATTTCTGATTTTTTAGTTTGAATTTTTATTTTTTTATAATCTTTTATTCGACAAGGAAACTACTTTTGTTTTGGTTTCCTTTTAATTAAATATTAACTTTGTATAGAAATGTAACAATAAAATGCAATGTAACCAATTTAAACGATTGGCTGATTACTAATCAAATAATCAAAAACTATAGGAGGGAAAAATATGTTTAATTAGGTGATCAGCCAATGAATTGATAAATAAAACTTTATTGTATTATATTTCATGGTGTGTTCATATTAAGTGTTACCATCTTTTATTTGATAACACAACCGAAACTTCAAAAACCAATAAAATTACAGTACGTAATAAAATAAGTATCTAGAAAAAATTTTTTTATGATAAATGCTGAAGGTACGGCATTATGCTATCCTCATCATCTTATATTCGCAAAGGTACTCTACCAGCATAAAGATTTTCATCTCTAAATTTTCATACAAAATCTTATTTTAAAACTTTATTCTTTAAAAATAAAATAAAAAAAAAGATGGACCATCAAGATATCAACTAGATACCCATGAGCCAAGACCAAGTCAAGGAGCTTACATACATGGTTAATGAACTCCTGCATGGCAAGGAGCGTAATGCAGAACCAGAAGGCTCATATTTCACTACAAGTATACCGCTGACCGACTTAGCAGTCTATCTCGAGCTTATCGAAGCTTTTCCTTGAATCGAAGGAGACTTCTTCCGTACTCCACTAACAGAAGAAGAATGTAAAAAGGCTATCCATTCTTGTCCTAGAGGTAGTTCAATGAATTATCAGCCACCACTGCTGAACGACTCGGCTTCTGCCGGGGTGAAAAAAGCTGAAGCATGCTTACACTGAGTCCAAACATAGTTAAATCAAGCTACTCGCCCACTCGGTTACTATTTTCATCTCAGAGTTATGCAGGATCCTCGGATAACGGACGACAACCCGCACATCCTGTTTGCAAACACAATGAGAGTCTTTCTGTCTGATATTGCGGCCACCGTCATTCAAGGGCATCTGGATAACCTCTACAAGGGAATGGAGCTTCCAGGGAAATCGGTTCAACTTGTAGAACCGGGAAATAAGCCGCTTATGGACCAGGATAAGCTCCAAGCTCTTATTTCCAGCAAAAAACCAGAGAAGCAATCTCGAATCCATACGCCGTTTCGTGGATTCCAACAGCTCGGAACACAGAACAGTACCGGCAGCAAAACTACTCAGGCGCAAACCGCGGACACTGAAACACCGACTGCCACAGCCAACAACCACTCCCAGCAGTCAATTTTTTGCGGGAGAGGGCGTGGTTGGTTAAGGGGGTCTCATTAGAACCCATGGAAGGATCCCCAGTAGGGGGCCGCCTCGCGATGATTCAGTCAGCATGGACCAGATTGACGGACAGCAAGTGGGTTCGTAACATCGTCGAGAAAGGGATACAGATCCTGTTCCGGAAAAAGGAACAAAGAATGAAGCTTCGGCGTGGCCGCTGCCGCCGGTACACCACCCGAGGCGCCACAAAATAAAAATGGACGCAGCCACTCATGCCGTCCTGGCGGAGGAATTCGCATCCCTGTTTTCGAATAACGCAATAGAAAAGGTCAAGAACGGGATTCCGGCTTCTAAAACAACTTGTTCGTAATATCAAAGAAGATCGGAGGACTCAGACCAGTCCTTGAACTGCAGAAACTGAACCAGCATGTGGAACAAAGGATTTTCAAGATGGAATCCTTGTCCTTGATTTACCGAATAATCCACCGGAAGGACTTCATGATTCCTCTGTATCTAGAGGATGCGTTTAAGCAAATCTTAACCCACGAGAATTGCAAGAAATATCTCCGACTCTGCTGTAATTGGAGAGCCTATCAGTTCAGGGTGCTTCCATTTGGACTTTCGCTCAACCCCCACACATTCACCAAGGTTCTTCGCCCAATATTGACATGTGCGATAATACGTGGGATAGGAATCTTGGCTTATTTAGACGATCTCCTGATTATAGTAGAGACGAAGGAAGCCTGCGAAGCAAAAACAGCCTGAATTTATTCCAAGATTGTGAAACTAGACCACAAGGTCAAGCTATAGAAATCGAATATGAAACCATGTCAGTCAATAACCCACCTGGGAATGGTTATCAATTCTCGGAATATGGCGCTTAAAGTTCCTCCATCCAAGTTCCGAGACCTAAGAAGCGAAGCTTCAAAGCTATTGAGGGCGGGTCAAACAAACCTAAGAAATTTAACGAGCTTCATTGGGAAAGCCAAAAAAATTTCAATTGCACTGTTACCTAGTAGTATTATGCTACTACGTCTTCTCGAACTGAAGTACAACTGTCTATCGAAAACGAAATTATGAACATCAACTGTCAAATAGACAGAACCAGTGATTCAGAACCTGTCATAATGGGTGCACAAGCTGAAGTCTTGGAACGGAAAATCGTTCCTACCAGAGACCTCAGAGTTGGAAATCTTTACAGATTCCAGCTAAACTGCTTGTGGCATAGTTGTGAGCTCTCAATACTACTCAGGTTTGTGGAGTCGCTTAGAGGCGTTGATGTACATCAACTCCAAAGAGTTATTTTCGATTTTATACGCGTTTCGACTACAGAGCGTTTTTGATCGTTCGGTATTGTTTGTCTCAGAAAATACCACAACCCTAGCGTACATAAGGAAGTTTTTTCGAACCACCTCTCCGAAATTGCTAGAGTTTTCCGAAAATATTTGGAACCACTTTCTGAGGACGAAAACTCGCCCTCAGGTTATAAATGTACATTCTGTAATGAATCCAGCCGATTCACAGCACTGACAGAATGACCGATATCAGACCAAGCTTTCAAGAAGATATGTAAAATATACGTGAAACACGATGTAGACCTTTTCACATCGTTGAAGAACAAGAAAGTGGAACTATTTTACAGCTGGTTCCCAGACAGCAGGTCAATAGGGCAGAATGCCCTAATCTTCAATTGGTCACATTGGAACAACCAATACTGCTGCCCTCCATGGAACTTGATATCCCAGGTTGTACAGAAAGTTTTCAGAGAACGTCTAACAATAACCTTAGTAACCCAGTTATCGAAAACGGAAATATGGTACCCGGATCTCCATAAACTATCAGTCTCCCAACTGATATTACTACAGGAAACCACCGTAATACTAGACCCAAAAAGCGGAAAATCATCGATATTGAAAAAAAAGAACTGGTTTCTTATGGCGTGGAGAGTCAGCAGAGTTTCCTTAAAACTCATGGTCTCTCCGATTCTGATAGTAACATTATTTTTTCCAAAGAACGATCAGTATAGCGCAGATCTAGGTATCATTCTACAAATCAAAACTTTCTAGAATGGAACTTAACCAATAATCAATCTTCAGATACTCTGCCTAGTCACGTTGTTAATTATTATGCTCATCTTTTCACAACAAGAAAACTCAGCGTTAACACCATAAAGTCCTATAAATCTGCGATTTTAAATTTAGTAGCAGACCCAAGGACCATGGAGAATTCTCACTGAATGAATGAATTTTTGAAAACTATAGAAGCGACTGGGAATAAATCATTTGTTAATCCAGTTATCAAGATAACACCAGTAATAGAAAAATTACTTGGAGGGGGTAAGAATACCAAACAGTAAATTATGAAGATATCAACCAAATTCTACTGGTTATTAGCTCTCTGCGGATTTCTTGGGGCTAGCAATATCCATCGCATCGACAACTCGAGGACTAAAATATTCGATGTAACACTAAATATAGTGATTATTGCGCTAATAGAAAAAAAATGGTAAAAAAGTCGAACGGCAATGCGAAATAAACAGTCACACCAACCAAATATTATGTCCAGTAGCCGCTTATACTTTATAAAAATCTTTTGTGCAAACAGAATTGTACCCAAATCCACACACTAACAATAAATGTGCTTTTAGTAATACTAAGGATAAATATAAAACCATGTCTGTCGATAGTATGATGAGGCATATAAAAAATCTATCAAGATTGATAGATCGCCCGCCAAACACACCAATCCCGAAGGCCCGCGCAATTGGAGCAACCTTAGCAGCCACTTCCAGCGTTCCAGCAGAAAATATTTTATCACATGCGTTTTGGTCAAACTTAAGCATGTTTGATATTTATTTAAGATTAAATCGAAGTACTAAGTAAAATTAGACTGAAGCGGTACTACCTCTGTATTATCTTAATATGAACACTCCTTTAAATATAATGTAAGATTAATCGAGCCCTTTAGGGCGAAGATTAATCAATGTTATATGATAGGAGTGGTCATATTAAGTCCCACACACCCGTTCCCATTTAACTTTGCTAAAGATATTGAGGATAGCATAATACCGTACTTTCAGTATTTATCATAAAAAATTTTTTTCTAGGTACTTATTTTATTATGTACTATAATTTTATTGGTTTTGAAGTATCGATTGTATTATCCAATAAAAGATGGTAACGCTTAATATGACCACTCCTATCATAAAATATTGATTAATCTTCACCTTAAAGGGCTCGATTAATCTTACATTATTCATGAAACATTCCCTGACATTTTTGCATACTCCTCTCTATATATTTCAGTTGTCTGAATCGTTTTAGATTAGACTGAATTCTGGAAGATGTAACCTCTGGAATCATTCTCCAAGAGCTGTGATATGGCTTTAATTTGTCTAAATTTACTTTATCGTAATTTTTCATATCATCTTTGATTGCATATGCTCCGTAGTCTCTTACGTCTCTGATAGCATAGGATCCTTCCAATGTATGAGAGAATTTTTCTTTGTGAATATCCACACATTGAAGGACTTTATCCCCTAACTTATATTTAAAAACTTTTGTGTGTTTATTTTATCTTATTTAGCTAGAATTTTTAGATATTAAGTTTATTTTTAATCTTCCCATTATAATTTCAGGTATTCATATGTTTATAAATTACATTCTCTTCATTATTTCGTCGTCAAAATCTCTTGACTCTACTTCTATCTCCAATTCCGTGGGTAATTTAATCTCTATCTCATACAGAATTTTATATGGGATTATTTCCCTAGAATTATTTCTCATACTCCTAATAGAAAATAACGCCTTCCACTAGAAACAGTCCCAATCTTTAGTATTTTCTTTGCACAGTTTTGATATGGCGTTTTTCAGAGTTCTATTCAGCCTTTCTACCTGACCATTTGCTTGAGGTCGGTATGTCGTAGTGGGTGTGATTTTTACTTGTAAAAATTTGTAGAAATTCACTGAAACGTCACTCAGAAAGTTTTATCCTCTATCAGTTATAAGTTGATTTGGAACTCCAAATTCTTGTACTACTTCTGTTACTATAAAGTTTACCGCTGTCCTTGTTTGAATTTTTTCAACTGCCTTAGATATCGGCTACTTGTTAAAGTAGTCTACAGCGGTTAATATATAACGATTTTTACTGTTAGATATCGAGTTTATTGGTCCAAATTCATCTAATCTCATTATTTCGAATGCTCTTAATGCTAATATTGAGTTAAGGTGACTGAAATTTTGTTTTCTGTGGTTATTTTTTTGGCAAATTTTACATTACTAACACGCTTTTTTCGCTACTTAGTATAATTTATAACTGATTTAATTGCATTTTACCTTATTCCAATATATAATTCGGTATGAATTCTGAGGGTCTCTTCCTTAGCATTTCTTTGGTGAAGTACTTTTATTAGCCCATTTTCGCTCGATTTTTTGAAAAACTCCTCGTTCACTGATTAATAGCTCTATGCTGCATTTCTTATTTCTTTCAGGAATTTATCTTTGCTATTTGACAGTGTTGCTGAATTTAATATAAAATCTTTTTATGTCGATACATCTTTTTATTTCGAGGCTAAATATTTCGTTTTCATATTCTAATTCCTTTGATTTAAATATTTGATCATCCTCCATTATTTTTTGATTCATATTTAGAAAATCGGCAGGATTATATTTACCTGGTTTGTGAAATATTTGAATTAAAACTCTTTTAGAAATAAGTTCCACCTTTTGAGCCTCCCAATAGCTCTTTTGATTTAAACAGTTGGATTAATTCAGTATGATAGGTTACAACTAGAAAAAATTTTCCGTATACATTATTTTTAAAATTTTTTATGGCCCATACTAAACCTAGCCCTTCTAGATGCGAGATTGAGTAGTTTTTTTCATATATACTCAATGAACTGCCTCCAAAAGCGACAGGCCATTCTTTGCCGTTAATTTTATGTTATAATATTGCTTCGAGATCGGTGCCACTAGCATCAGTTGTTATTATAAATTCTTGGTCCCAGTTTTGATGGGTCAGAACGGGTGACTTTATCAAAGCGTTTCTGAAGAGATCTGCTGATTCATCGTAGTTTTTATTCCAATTACATTTAAAAGACTTCTTTATCAGATTTTTTAGTGGTTCAGAGATTTAGCTAAAATTTTCTATAACTTTTCTATATTATCCAATTATTTCTAGTAAAGATTGTAATTCTTTGATATTACGAAGGCTATTCAAGTTTACGATAGCTTTAATTTCTTTTTATTCGTACCAACCTATTTTTTGATATATTATGACCAAAATATTTTAGACTTTCTTTTCCGAATATGTATTTATCCTTATTTATCCTTATGTTTTATTTATCCAATAAGCCAAATACTTTATCTAGATGTTGAATATGTTCTTCCATAGTATTCGAGTATACTAAAATTTCGTATATAAATACTAATTCGAAATTCTACAATTATTCTTTCAGTTCCTGGTCAATTAACATTTAAAAGATTGCTGGTCTGTTAGTAAGTCCGATTAGCATAACATTGTAGCAGTAAATTCCACCTCTAGCGTAGCCCAGAGCAGTTTTGGTCTGAAATTCGCTCCTAGCAGAGACTTTTCAAAAAACCACTCGTAGCATCCAGTGTTCTAAGTACGTCACATCTTGCTAATGAATCAAAAATTGCATCTGACATGGTTAAGGTATACGTATCACTTTTTGTGGCCGCTTTAAGTTTACCTTAGCCTGATCATATCCTGATAGCGCCTTTTTTTTTTTTAACTACCACTATTTACGCGCACTATTTTTATTGGAATTTTTCGATTGCTCCTTAGTCATCAATTTTTCGCAATTCCCGTCGAAATTCATCTTTGGTCTTCTATTTGAATTCCTATCGCGTATAATTCGAATTTAACGTGAACTCTTTAGCTAGATTTGCTTATATACAGCTTCATGAATACATCGACAGCCGGGTTTCCCAACACCAACACCAACACCAGTGCCTTTGATCATATGTCGATAATCGCATTATAATTCAAAAACCAATACGCTCCTAGTATTAGTAGAGGCTTATTAAGATCAAAAACCAGCGTGTCGCACGTAAAGGAGGAATTTACGATTGTTATTGGTAGAATTGAAACTGAAACCATGGCTCTATGTTTCGAAAAATCTGCTGTTATAATAATTTAATCAGATTTTTGTTTAACTTCCAGTCCAATCTCATTCATTAATTCTGAGTTCATGAATTAACACGCATCACCAGTATCTAATACAACCTAAAACCTTTCGCCGAAAATTTTCACTAAAACTCTACAATTTGCACTCATTGAGTCGTCAAAAATCATATAGTTGAGTTATTTTGCGTCTTGACACCATAATAATCTAATAAATTCGATTCTTACACTTGGTACCACTTGAAACAGCTGAGAATATGACATATCTGCTTTGGAATTTGATAAATCTAATCTTTTAGAGTATGGATTTGAGTTTGAACTAAGTTTGATTACTGCAGGTTTTCTAAACTGTATTACCGGATGATCGTTAATTTTGGCGTCTTTATTTATTTCGCCATCAAAATTTCTTACTTTTTTATTTTTTACCCCCGGAATATATTTGTTTTTCTTCTTTTCAGAAACAAAAATTTCTGTTCCTTCGCGTTAGACTTCCAAAAAATGTAATTATTTAGCGCTTTTATTTCAACGTTTTTATCTGTTTCAGAGTTTTTGATGTTTGATTCTAATGATTTGAAATATCTGCATAGTTTCATTCTATATCAATACTAATTGCAGCCGAAGAATTTTAAATTTTGTAGTGTTAAATAAATTTGTCTTTCCGATGGGTTTTGTAGATATTTATCCAATTCGCGCTCTCTATTTAGCAGATTAAGACTTTTATCAATTTTTTTAATCGAGATATCCATATTATACAAATCTTTTATCGGTTTTTTTATTATACTGCCTTCGTTCTCCGGATCTCCTACAAGCTTTTTGTATTTCCCTTCTTTTTATAGAATATCTAATGTTCATTCAAAAGATTCCGCACCTTATTTCAAAAAATTTTGACTTTTTTTCGAATTCAGTGATTTCATCAATTATTTCAATTTTTCGCTCTCACTTATGATCTTAATTTTTGAGAATAGATGAGTAAGTACATCAGATATTTCAATAGAATCCTTTATTGAATAGATGGATTTTATGAGCTCATTCCAAGAAGTAGTATCATCATCTTTTTTATTAAAAACTTTTAAGAATTTAGATTTAACTACTTCCCAACCGTTATTGTTTATGATAAATCCTTTATACCAGTTTAGTGATCTGCCTTCAATAAAAAGGTCAAGATAATCAGTAGCTTCTGTATCCGACTATTTATATGCCTTGCGGAAACACACATATCTCTTCATACATCGATTCAAATCCCCCCCTCCCCTCTTTTCAGTGAAATATTTTTAACTTTAAAACTTTAGCGCACATTGATAATTGATTTAATATGGTTGTGTAAGTTAAAGTGTAATGAAATTTTTATAATCTTAAATTAAATATAATGAAGAAAAGATAAATATCAATTCGAATCCGAAGGTTTAAGTTTTATGAATCCATGATTACTGCTACAGAAATTATTAATTTGAACCCGAATATTCAAGTGAAAGGGATCCATGATCCTTGTTATAGAAAAATATGCAATAGAGTGATTTTTGTAAGAGTTAAATTTCAATTCAGCTTTTGGCTTGAAACTAGATTTATAATTAAAATATTTGCTTTGGGCTCCAATTTAAAGTGTACTCGTTTATGCTGACTGAATTTAATTGATTTCTGATGTTTTAGTTTGAATATTTATTTTTATAAAACCTTTTTTTCAACACAGAAGCTACTTTTTTTTTGGGCTCCTTTTAATTAAATATTAATTTTGAATAGAATTGTAACAATAAAATGCAATTTATCTAATGTAAACGATTGGATAATCACTAATCTAATAATAAAAAGCCAAATGAGGAAAAAAATATGTTTAATTAGGTGATCATCCAATGAATTGATAAATAAAAACTCATTGTATTATCATGCAACATTATTTGTAATTTTAATTTTAATTTTAATTAAGAAAAAACTCGCCTATATCGAAATGAAAGAAAAATTTCATAATTCCTCGGGCTAAATCGAAAAATATCAGACGTTTCGCAATTATCTAAGCATTTCTTATTGAAGATAGAATTATATTAGTTTTTTACTATTAGTATATCTTAATAACTACCTTCATTATATAATATCTCTAATGTGTAATTGAATGTCTAATATAAAATGATGTTAAAGCTAGGACGAAGAGGGATATATTTCCTAAGCATATTATAAAAACTAATTAGTGAATTTAAATTCAAAAAAACAGAAAATTTAAATAAGATTATTATGTAGTAACCCTGCCATTTTTGAATTAAGAACTGAAATACTTTCACGAAAATAATAATATTATGCGTAATTCTTTATGAAGGTGTCATTTTACAATTTATAGTTTTAGTATATAAAATCGCATAATAAATTGATTCCAAATGAAAAATAGTTACATTTTTTATCGAATAAAATTTTTTTGATGAAATGAATAAAAATAAAAAACGAAATGCGCTTTCAGCTCAGCAATTTTTATTAAAAATAGTATAATATTCGATTCAATATATTAAAGTTTCAGAAAGCGCTCTCTTCGCTCATAATCTTACGCGCATTATACAAGACAAAAGGAAATTGAAAGTTTAAATTTTAAATTTTAAAAAAAAATGATAAAAAGAGTAACCATTGAATTGAATTAGGCTTAATTCTGTGCTCTACGGTAATTTATGTCTCTATATTATATTTTTTTATTCTGGGGTTATACAACTTATTATATTAATTAAAAATAAATATTAGGAAAAAAAATAAAACTGGGCTAAAATACCAGCCTTGATCCTGTTACTTAGAGAGTATATATACTAATAATACGTGGAATTAAAAAGTAATATCCAGGGATTAACAGGATTATTTTAAATTAATTTAAACAAAAAATTTTTATAAAATTACAAACTTGATAAAAAAAGCAATTAATTCAGCTGGTTTCAATCTGCTGCTTTAATAGCTGAGTATAAATTAAGCACTGATTCATTCAGGATTAATAATTATTATGGAAAGAATTATCGAGTCTATATTTTTTATGTTATTTTTTCTTAGTATAAATTTAAAACTAAATAAATAGTAGTATTTAAAAATTTATCTTTGATGTCTTTAGATTAAATAATTTATTTTATTTTACAACTCTGAATACATTTTTCAAATATTTTCCCAATTTACCATAAATATTAAGAAATTAAATCAATAAAGGGGTTTACGTTGTATTTTACAAAACAGTCTGAATATTTTATAAAATTCCAAATAAAAAATTCACGCCTCAATTTTCAAAATTACTTAAGCACTTTTCAAAAGATTATACATCGAGTAATTTTAATTTTGGAAAGCTTTCGTTCGAAATTGGTAAAATAATCATTTTAGCATTATAAAGAAAAATAAAGGTTAATAAAAATATCTTTTTTCAAAAAGTTTTTACATAATAGTAACAATTTTATAAATGGAAAAAAAACTACAAAATTTATTAGCTTTTACTAATAAATATTTTTTCTATAACCTAATTATTCTATGGTACTAGATATTAATTATTTATTACCTTTTCAATTTGCCTACATTGATTAATTGTATATTATAATTTTATTATTATGTATCCTAAATTATTTCTTTTATTCCACGCAAAAATAGACCAGAATTTGAAAAAACTAAATTTAATCGAACCCAAACTTATAAATACCCAAGATTATGTAAATTTACACTAATGATAATATAAAATATTACTTGATTATATGAGAACTAACTCTCAGCAAGATTAACACAACTATTATTTGATTCATAAA
>LSSN01000448.1:29474-44758 GCA_001970855.1 Smittium culicis
ACGATTTGTGTTCTGTGTATTATAGAATATTGGCAACCACGTCTTCAGAAGCAATGAATTATGTGCCATGTTTCTATTTGATACAATAAGGTACAGGATATAAAAGCTTTCATAAAATTTTTTTATAGGTATTATTGAAGTTCCTAAAAATAAAGTTAAACCTTGAACTTGGTTAATTGTATAAATTGTAGCAACCACAAGAAGTAATTTTTAAGCACCATTTATTGGATTATCCAATAAAGTATTTAATTTGAATATAGAATTATCAATTGGTCATCGGGATTTAATAATATGATCTGCTTAAATGTACTGTTTTAGAAGTGTAGTACATTAGAGGATTATGTGATGACACCTAGTTCATCAAGTATGTGTGGATAGTAATACGGATAATGTAAGATATGTCTTACAATTATCGAATGAATTGGACTATGATCAACTAGAAAAAAGAAGGAGGATGGCTTATAATAACTACTGATAAGCGAGGTTCAAGTCATATGGAAAATTGCGATCGTAGCTAGAGATAGGTTAGCTGTTTTAACCCTTTCCCGCGCAGTAGACTATTTTCGATCTACAAAATATAGCAAACTGAATTCGTTTAAAATAATTTAATTCTGAGATATTAAATGATATTGGTATACTGTAGTTAAACAAAAAATAATAGATTTCATTATAAATCATAAACGAATCATAAATTTGGTTTTTTTAAAGAGTGTTGAACGGGAAAGGGCTAAAAGTTTAGTATACAAATTGTGTATGGGATGTAACTAATATGCGAAATTCAGGAAGAGTACTAGCTGGTGGCTAATTATCGCCAGGCAGAGATTGGGGGGGGGGTTAGTGGCAAGTTGTAGAAAGAGAGTGGGAGTTTCTTGGTATTTATTCTTGAAAACGTAATTGTTATGAAAATAAGGTTAGGCATTTTTTTTTGGTATTGTTTTGCACATTAATTACTAATTGCAATATAAATGCTATGTTAGATCATTGGTAGGAGAATTTAGTTCAGATGCAAGTACCGCTAATTCATAAATCAAGTCAATAATTCGTTGGTGAATTTTAACTTATAACTCTATTTGTCATATGAAACGAGTAATCCAATAATAGGCTTTTCACCGGAATATATCACATTAACGAACATTACAACTGGTTAAATTTATTGGGCGAAGAAAGGAGTTGTTTCCAAGAGAGAGACGAATTAGAAAACAGGCTAAGAAACCAATTACTAGTTACATGATTAGGTGATCAGTAGTTTAGGCCTGAGTCCAAACCCGCAAATCAGAGGTGAAAAGTCCCTATAGCGAATAGGGAATGAGTAATATCTCAGCAGATAAACAAATCGTGATTGGCTGGTTGTGACGGCTTTGGGTTGGTTTGCAGTATGATATAATCACGCAAGCTTAATGGAGTAAAGTAGGTTCTAAGCGGGGCTTTTATTTCACAAGAGAGCTATTGGCTAGAAAATGAGGCTGATGTTATTAAACAATGGAAACCAATTGGCAGAGTATTCAAGTATTTTACAGGTTGGAACTAATTCCAGATGGAAAACAAGTTCTAAATAGGACCATTAGTTTGCACTAATTCCATCAATTCTGGGCATCTGAGCAATTCAAGCTTATTATAGGCAACTGATTATTTCCCGCCTCTTACAGCGCATCAGAATGATTACCTCGTAGTAGATAAGGATACAATGTAGTGCAAACGATGTGGAGATTATGGAAGAACAGAGCAGAGGAATTATCAAAAAGAAGATTTGTTGGGGATGGAGAGGGGATATGTGGGTATAGATTGCTAAAAATAAGAATTAGGTAAAAGCAGCAATAAAAATAGAATAGGCAGATATGAAGAAACAATAAAAATACTATCGGCTAAAAAAAAAAAAAAAAAAAAAAAATTAAAAATAAGGCATTTTGATTGTGAAGACTTTACAGCACAAACAGCTTTTAATTTATTTTTATTTTAATTTTTATTTTTACGTTTATGTTTATGGTTACTTAATTTTCAGGCGCAATTTTTGTCTAATTAACAATCTCGTTTGTCAAAAATCTGACTAAAATGTTAGTGGATTAGCTAAACTGAGCCAAAAGCCATTAGGCAGGCAGATTAATAATTCAGTTCAAAAACGCTTAGAAAAATTGTGGAGTGTTTAATTAAAGCCCAAAAGCACTGGGTTATGAGGCACCCAACAATACTCGTAAATAAAGCAATACAAATGCGAACCATTAGTGTTTTATCCCATAGCTCTTCGGTAATAACAAAACAATGTTAAATAATTATAGAAAAGTGTGCAGGTGAACTATTTATCGCTAAACAGCGTGGATAAAATGGCACAAAAAGTATTTTGTTTAGCCACTCAAATTGGTAGAAAAAAACGAGAATCTATTGGAGGGAGGAGGGTTTCGCCTTGCTAAAATAGAAACTCTCAATCAAAAAGCTGTAAGTACGAGATTTATTGCAATTATGGAAAAAAAAAACTAAGCCAAAAGAAAGTACTCTATGGCCCAATTTCCTCAATATTTAACATACAGATTTTATTACTGCTGCTCATCTCTGGCCCATTGTTAGCAGCCATAAAACAACCTTTCCCCGCCCAGCTTGTATCTCCCTTAAATTTTATTATAGATACTCATTACTTACTTCCATTGTTGATCATTTTTACTCCTTTTCAATCACTAATACTGTCTCATTATTAAATCATTCTTCGTTCATCCCTTCGAGTTGATATATATAAAATACCTACACGTGTTGATATATAGATATATAACACCTTAACTCGTTGATATCTATTGCATCAATTCATGCACAACTGCTCCACTTCCCATTTATCTTCATTGTTATATACAATATAATCAGTATATTCTCATATTTTTTCTTAATCCTTCACCCGCTGTGCTTATATTCCAAATTATAATATAATATCATAAGTATCTCCCATTATATCCAATTCCGTTTAGTCAAAAAAATTCTACTCTCTAAAACAAATTCACTCAAACCCACCAAATAAAGTAAATAAAAATTAATTGCCAAAAACTTTAATTTCATACTTTATAATTTTTTTCTTCAAGATCTCTTCTAGTTAAACTCTGAATCATCTTTGTATACCCTTTTTTTCGTCAATATTTTTATTGATATTTCAATTCCTTACCATTTGTACAGTTACAAAAAAAAAAAAAAAATTTTTTTTCTATTCCAAAAACTGGTATCAGTAGATTTTCTAATTTACCTTCTAACTTCTCCTTCATTCCAGTTGCCTCATCACACACACACGCTTTTTTTTTTTACAAACATAATTTATATCTCTCTGAAAAATAAATCGAGGACATCAAGGGATCCGCCTTTGCTAAGTTTGGCTAAACGCCCACAATATGTGTGACATACACTCTATTTTATCTGAAATCGACGACTCTAATTTATCTCTGTCCCAAGAAACCCTAGATAACGAGCCCTTCAATAATGCTGAAATCATCGATCATTTTGATTCCCCCCAGGACGATAATGTCTGGTTCAAAGCCTTTCTCAAATGCTTCGTCCATGACTTAAACGCTGAACACGACGATATGCTCTTTTTTGTTAAGAAAGATACTTCTCCCAATTCAAATAGGATTATTGTATCCAGAAAACCCTCGACGCCGAATCTATTCCAATGCCCAACTCCCCCAATCTCATGGATGGAATCTTTTTATTTAAACTTGATTGTCCAGGTATCATTACTAAAATATATACTTCATACAATACACATATTCAAAAAAAAATATAAATATTACTTGAGTGTTGTCCACTCATCGCTATAAAAAAAATAAACACTCTAAATGCAATTTCATCTACATTTAAATTTAAATTTACACTTCTTTCTATTTCAACTTTTTCTCCTTAATTTAGATGCCTTGCACTTTAACAATTTCAATATTCAGAAAACAGTCCGAGGATAACAATTCTTTAGTTAAAAAAAAGGAAATTCAGAAAAAGGTTTACGCTCTTCCAAACTTCCCTCAAAAGTTAAACAATAAATCCGTATCTGAACCCCCACTGAACTCTTACCCCCTAATCCACTATATTGTCCAAGATTTTGAAGACTGTCTTGACCAAATCCTACTCGGTCCTCATGAATTTTTTAACGTCGAACTGTCCACATTTATCCAATTCGATAAATCTTCTATTAATATCCCTGATATCTTTAGCCCTCAATCCACTTCCCCATCAAAAAGCCTTCTTATCTCAAACTTAATTCCAAATTTAAATTGCCAACAAATTAATCAAAACGATAGCACTGGAAATAATACTAATAACGATAATTTTGATAATATTTTCACATCAAACAGTGAAAAGTGTGGTAATCACCCCACTTTTACCAAAGATGATTCTCAAAATACCTCAATACTAACCAAAAAAGACGATTTCGATACACACTCAGATGATATAACCGAAAAAGATTCTGAATTTTCACAAGATACAAATGTATGCGTCTCTCCCACTAAAAGCGCTAACTCTCTTGTCGAAAAATTCACCTTAAAAAGAAAAAAAGTAATCCTTTATAAATCTTGGTCAAGTTACGACAGCCTTCTAGACTCATACCTGACAAAACAAAAAAATGTAAACATACTAGCAAGAATCCGAAACACCTCATTCAACACTGAATTCATCAAAATTGAGAATGTCAAAAAAACAGGTGCTGCTCAGATTGGCCTCAAAGGCACCCATTTCACCACCGAACAAGAAAAATCAAATTCTCCTGACCATCTGTACCATAAAAATTTGAAACACTCACAATCGAATCCTACTCTCAATATCCAGGTTGACAATACTCCCTTAATAACAAGAATTATTGACCAAAAATTCAAATCAGCACCCTCGCTCGTCCTTTGTTGCGATGATGACAAATGTATAAAGCTTGAAGTAAAGGGCTCTGAGCACAGCTACAGTTACCCGTACGAAAAATCAAAGCTTTGTAGCAGCAGTGAAAAATCTCAAGTTCTATCTCCAAAACTCACTAACATCAAATCACATTGCTCAATACTAATAAACAATCAATATAGACGTTATTCATCAAACACCAGCCCTGCAGAATACTCTATAAACCCAGAACGATTGAAACCAATTGCTTTCAACACCCGTAAAGTCAAGCCAAAACTTGGCGGAATGTGCGACAGTTTGCCCAGCCCACCGCTGGTTGCCAATTGTACTGCGCTTGAAAGCCTAAACAGCCACAAGCAAGTATGTAGCACTATCGGCAGCAACATTTCCAACAGCAACAAACCAGCGAAACAAAGCGACCGCACATTCACCAAGTGGCTCCAAAAAATTTCGTTTCCTAGCGTGGTTTCAGAAAATTTCGGTTTATCCTTCCAGAACAAGCCTGGCCCCGATTCGCTAAACGTCTTTGTAAATTTTGTTTATATTCCTTGGAACGAGATAATTAAAGATATCATTTCCGCTAAAAATTCTGTAGATTAGCACAACATGCACTCAAAAAAAAAATAATTAAAGGAGTTTAATTCTCCACACCACTCCATCACGCACTTCTCCCTCTTCCCCCATAAAAAAAAAAAATCAAAAAAATTAAAACCAAGATTTCACCCACATTTATATTTCACAAAAAAAAAAAACCATCTTGTTTTATAGCTACCATCTAGCATTATTATTATCATTACTTTTATTATTGTTATTACTTTGATACTTTTCTATTGTTTATAACTAAATTGTTACTATCTTTTTATAATACAAACTAATTCCACCAATCTAAAACTTTTTTTTTTCAATTTCGTCGTTCTTCAAAAAAAAAAAAAAAAAAAAAGTTATTTTCTAGACAGTTTGAATGCAGTATCAAGAAACTCTGATATTTTCAAGTCTAGCGATGGTTTCGTGCTGATTTCGTAAAAGCCGTGGGTGCTATCAGTGCCGCCGGCTGTGTCGCTAGATACGGCGTTGCTAGCGTTGGCACTGTAGCCAGCATCCACAGAACCGGCGCGGCGACCATCACCGCACGAACCATCAGCGGTTACGAGGAAGGAGATATTTAGCGGGTTCAGGATAGGATTATTGTCGCGCAGGTACTCAACGAGCTTTGATTTCCTGTCGGCTAGCAGCTTTGTACGCCTGCTGGATATATCAGTAAAAGCATGTTTTCTCTTCATGATTGTCTAAAAAATAATAATTATTGCGGTTAAATAAAAAGTAGAAATGATTTTTTGTTTGTATAATGTGGCTAGAATATACTAGAATATGCATATTACCTCGGCACGGAGTTTGTCGAGTTCTTCTTGCTGCTGCTTGCGGACGTCTTCGTCCTGCGAAAACTTGTAAAACCCAGCACCACGGTTCCTTGTATCTAAATGCCAACACATATCCCACCACGCCCGCCAAAAAAAAAAAAAAAGAGGAAAGTAATATTAGTATTAAAATATATAAATATGCATATTTTGCAATTGAGGGTTTTTATAGGGAAGTAAAACAAATCAAAAAAAAAAAAAACCTGAGATGTAGTTGTAGTGGTTGCTTGAGTTAGTTATTTGGCTTTTTGCATCTTCTTCCCATTTTTGCCTTTCTAGCTCAATTTGCATGTCTTTCGACAGGAGTTCGGTTGGATCGTTAGCTCTTTCCCTACAAGTTTATAAATTAAAGTAAGAATTATTTTATACCGTGGGAAACATATAGACAATTCTTTAATCAGAGAGCATAGATGCAATTTTTGATATGTATAAAAATGAAAAAAAGTTTTTTTTCTTTGGGGGGAATAAGTTAAAAGAAATACACTAGTTTAGGTATTTGACTTTTTCGTGCTAGCCTCGTTCTACCAAACTCGTCTATATACTCTTCCCATTTATCTTCCTATAAAAATGAAAGGTCAAAATATTCACGATCTATTATAGTGTAGTACAAACAGGAGAAGTAGTAATTATCATCGAAGAATTTACTTGACTAGAAGCTTGAGAGTCATCAGAATCAGAGGAGTTTTCAGAATCAGAGCGGTTCCGTTTTGATAGCAAGTTATTTAGGGATTTGTACTGAAAGTCGACACTGCTTTCGGCTAGTATTTTAGCAGTCTGACCGTCAAGTGAAGAGTGTTTATTTTCTGGAGAGAAAGAGTCGATGTCTAAGGAAGATTTTGTTAGTTTTTCGTAAATTTTTGATTTTTTGAGGAGCTGCGCTTTAGAATATGCGTTTGTTTTAGGGATGTTTTGTTGTGAGGACTCGATGTCCAGCTTGTTTCTATTGTCTACACCCTTATTTCGCCTATCAGGCTGTGGAGCTTTTTTGGCCTAGTGAAAGAGATCAAAAAATTGGAGACAAGCATGGATACAAATAGAATAATATTTTTAATTTACCCTATTTTTTTCTGACAGCGAGTCAGTCTTCGCTTTTTCAATCTCAGCTCGTAGATCGATCGCCTATGGATATATATATATTTAGATTAAAAGCTAAGGATTTTTATTAAAGTTAATTTATTTTGAATTTCCATTCTAAACAGGGGGGTTTTTTTATCTAGGTTTATTACTTAATAAAAAGCTTATAGTATGCCTATACTTTAAACAGTTTGTGCCGTTGAGAATAGCGATTGAGAAAGCTGATAGTTAAAATTATGATGAAGTGAAAAGCTTACTATTGAGGCGCCGAGTACTATCTTCTTAGGCATGATTTTTATAGGTATACTAGTACAGTTATAGATGGTATATTTTAGTTAAGGCTAAGATATAGCCAGGATACCAAGCAAATGAATTGTATTAGATGAGCTATAAACTCTGATTTCCTATATTAAATTTGAGATTTTATTCAACAAAAGATATATTACTTAATTGGTTCCTCTCAAAATAAGAACAAGAAATATTTATATATTGGGTTAAACTAAAATAAAACAACTACAATAAATAGGAACAAAAGCCAATAACTCTATTTTATTAGCTAGAGGAGGTTTGCTATAAGTACTAATGAGCAAATAAACTAAGTCTGTTGGATTCACAGGACGGCCATTGGCCAAATTAAAAAATAAATAGCACGCAGTATTAACTTATATTGTCCATTTAGCTTTCAAAGTATTTTATGTAAAAAAACTAATGGTGGACGGAAACCTTGAATTTGTTACTATCAGTGTTTTTAGGCATAAAACGTTCTTCAGGTTATCTAAAAGCGCTTAATAAATAAGATCCTTCTTGCTAAGCCATATACAAAATCTTTCTATTTCAGCCGAATTTACCTCTGTTTTTTAAAGCTATCGAAAGATTCTGAAAATAACTCTGAATATAGAACGGCAATCACGTTAAAGAATGGAAGCGCAAGTTCACAAATACCTTAAAGCCGCAAGTAACAACTTTCGATACTAACATTTTTTATCTGCAATCGTTCTAGCTTTTCCAGTCCTTATTTCACGAGCACGATCAAAATTTCCAAATCTCTATGCGTCAGACTGTATTTAGATATAAAATGCAAAATGGCATTTTTTTTTTTTTTTTAGATATTAACTATCTTTTAATTCTTTCTCTAAAAGAATCGATGCTTTTGATCATAAAATGCCTGAAAGAGCTAGAACGTCAATATTTGAATTTTTGACCTATTTTTCTTTCGTTTCAATTTATGATCTAGATTATCTAAGAGCAAGATAAAACTTTAAACTAACCATTATCTTGTAACATATAGGCTGTTGAGCTAGCTTTAGGGGACGGTGTCTACAAGTATAACACTCAGAAAGAGCTGGAAAACAATGTGTTGCAGTATGCCCTGAAAAAGCTGGTCTCCATAAGCGATAAACACAAATATATCATCACTTGTACTGTGCTGCAGAAGGGTGACAAAGGCTTCCACGTAGGAACTACTGCCCAGTGGGACCCAAATACTGATGGTATGCTCTCTCTTTTTCTCAGCTTAATTTAATTTAATCTAATTTTATTTCAATTACTTTTACTCCTACCAACTCCATCACCATTATCCAATCATATCCATAAACCGCTCTTTATTGGCTCGCTATAGGAATCTGCAACTATAAACACGAGACTGACACTCAGATTGTCCTTGTGTCTGCTTATTGGATCTCCTTCCTCGCCTCTTAATCCGCTCGCTGAAATCGTGCTAGAATGTGTTTGTTTGCCACTAAACCATCATTTTTCTGATTAGCCAATAGCTTTCGATGTTAAATAAATTAAACCCAAACCAAGCCTCGCTTGGCCAATAATACTATTTATATTCAAATCAGCTATTTAAAAAAAAGTTATAGTTTTGTTTACTAATTTTTTTTTTTTTTGCGAAATTTTTTATTACAACAAAGTTTCTATGCACCAAAATTATTTACTTATTTTAATCGTGTGTAGAAATTTGTGTTCAAGGCCTTATTCAACCAAACTACTAGTTTACTTTCCCAGGAATCTATATTTTTCTCCTTAAAATTTATTTTGGCCTCCGCCCTTTTCTTAGCTAAAATCAGTTCAATACATATTCTCATTCAACAACCTCATATTTAAATTCAACCTAAAATGAAAATCGAAGAAGTCAAAAATGACTCGAAAGAATTACGTGTCGCTTCACATTCACATATACGAGGCTTAGGCTTAAATTCAGACTTTGTAGCTGAGCCCGTATCCGCCGGTTTCGTAGGCCAAGAAACCGCTAGAGAGGTAGCCCTATTCACATATCATTTTTCTTTTTTTCCAATTTGACTGATTTTATGCGCGATCACCTTGCCCCCACTGAACTCAAACATTAAACTTTTAGTAAAAAATTATCAATTATTTATAAAACAATTCAAATTCGTTTATAATATAGGCCGCCAGTGTAATTGTAGATATGATTAAAGCTAAACGATTTGCCGGAAGAGCCGTTTTATTTGCCGGTGCCCCCGGTACAGGAAAAACCGCCATTGCTTATGCGATATCTCAGGAGCTAGGCCCAAGAGTCCCTTTTTGCCCAATGGTTGGAAGTGAAGTGTATTCCAGCGAAATTAAAAAAACTGAAGTGTTAATGGAAAATTTTAGACGCGCAATAGGTAAATACTCTTTCCTTCTCTATTTCCTATATACTATTCCCATGTACCCCCCCCCCCGCATTTTAAAATTGTATTCCAAATTAGAAAATTATATTACTGTCTTGTAAACAATAAAGCTTTTGTTACATATTTCTTATTATATTTATTCTACCATTTAATAGGATTAAGAGTTAAAGAAACTAAAGAAGTTTATGAAGGTGAAGTAACTGAAATATCGCCAGAAGAAACTGAAAATACCACTGGCGGGTATGGAAAATCTATCTCACACGTTGTTATTGGTCTAAAAACTGCTAAAGGAACAAAGCAGCTTAAATTAGATCCCAGTATCTACGAAAGCTTGCTAAGAGAAAAAGTTAGCGTCGGTGATGTTATATATATCGAATCTAACACTGGCTCAGTCAAAGTAAGAATTCATTTACTGTAAATTTCATTAAAAACTCATCAATTTCCCTTCTTTTATTACCATTTTACGTGTCCTTTGATATGAATTACACAAATTTTTCTCTTTTAAATCAATTAATTCTAAAATGCCTCAAGTTGTATTTTGATGAACAAAAAACTACTCTACAACTAATAATTATAATCCTATCTATTTATTAGAGAGTTGGTAGGTCGGATTCTTTTTCGACAGAATATGATTTAGAGGCTGATGAATATGTACCTTTGCCCAAAGGTGACGTGCACAAAAAGCGTGAAGTTATACAAGACGTGACATTACACGACTTGGATATTGCTAACGCTCGCCCACAAGGTGGACAAGACATTTTATCAATGATGGGGCAATTGATGAAACCAAAAAAAACTGAGATAACTGAAAAATTAAGAGGAGAAGTAAATAAAGTTGTCAACAAATATATCGAGCAAGGTAATGCCGAACTCATCCCAGGTGTTCTATTTATAGATGAAGTCCACATGCTGGATATAGAGTGCTTTACATGCTTAAATAAGCTCTTGGAACAAACAATTTCTCCAATAGTCATTTTTGCATCTAACCGCGGTGTTTGTCCTATTAGAGGTGCAAGTGAAACCTTAGCGCCTTTCGGAATTCCCTTGGATTTGATGGACAGACTCCTAATTGTAAGAACTGCCCCATATACAGAAAGCGAAATTGAAATTATTCTAGAAATTAGAGCTAAAACTGAAAATCTCGTTGTCGCTAAAGATGCTTTAGCCAAACTAGCTAGAATCGGCGCTGATACTTCCGTCAGGTACGCCATCCAGCTGCTTACCCCTGCCGGTGTACTTGCTGACATCAACGGCCATGATTCTATATCTATCGAAGACCTCGAAGCTGCTGCCGATTTATTTTTGGACTCGAAAGCATCATCAAAAATCGTTATGGACCCAAATACCAAGTGGATCAACTGATAATGTTATGAATAGTATACTAATATCTCTTTTTTTACTCTTCTCTAGCGAAGCTATAAAAATCTACATTTTATCTTTAACATCTTTCGTTAATATATAATCGCTAACAAGTATGTCAATGTTTATAATATAAATTCCCATCTAAAGTTTGTTTTAAAGAGCAGGATTTTTTTTATGATGTAGATTTATTGTTTGCTTAGTAATATTTTAAAATGATAGTTGCAATAGAAATTAAAAAAAATGATGGGTTATATAAAATGTCGACTTTATAAAGATTGGTCATCTTATCGATGCTTATTTTGGTCTTGGCTTAGGCTTTTTGCATGGTGGGGGAGGGCTTTTATTGATGTCGTAAGTTGGGCCTTTGAGCTTGCCAACTTTGTGGTATGTCTGATGGTGCTTGAAAAAGCTTTTCCAGCCATTGAGATTAGCAAGCTCCTCGTCGTTAAGCGAGCGCAAGTCATTTGTGAGCTGGTCCTCTTGGCTAAGGCAATTTGTAGCAAAAGCGCGGTCGGTCACCCTGCCGCCAAAGATGCTGTAGCTGCCATGCCTGCCGTACCAGTGCGCGCCAAGACTCACGTCGTAAATAAGCCCATCTATAGACAAATACAGTGGTTTCGCTGCGTCCCTGCCATCATACTCGCGCAGCTCGCTCACCGTCAGCTCGATCTCCTTGCGCGGAATGTAGTTGCGGTAGTTTGTTAGATTTGACTGGTAACCCCAGAGGAACGAATCGGTGAGGAGGTACGATGCCGACACTGACAGGAGAAACAGACTGAACGCTGTCTTGAAAAACATCTTTGCCGATAATACAGCCTTGCTCTGCTGGCTTTGATTTCCTGTAGAGGTTTTTTCTGCCCCATCGGAATAAGATTTAGTGCCCAAACCAGCGCGCATAGCCTCTGAATCTGCGGATGGTTTTTTGCGATTGCTCAAATTCGATAGTTCCACCATTTCTTAATTGTGTCGTTAAGTTATTCAAAAAATACAGGTATAAAGGGGACTTTATATTAAACTTTATTTTGACCTTGTTTGCAATACCAAGCAAAGTTGCAAATGAATGAAGTAAGAATAAAAGGGTATTGTAGGGACTAAAGATTTTATAATAAAAATTTCATTTACAGGAATTCTATTTGTTTATGCTAAATTTTTTAGAACAGAATTATATGAAATTTGTTGTACAATTCAAGAAAAAAAATCACTCGTTTTTCTATAAAAAAATTAAAAAAAATATTTACTATGAACAATACTCGTTTAGATTATAGTAATAAAAAAAGCCACATTCATTAATACTATTTAAAAACCTAATTGTGTATTTGTAGTAATAACAATGAAGAGATTATTATTATTTTTTTTTCAACAAAATTCTTTTTACTCAAATTTTATTATGAGACGACTTCTTTTTTTTTTTACTCCCTTTAATGTCGAGTTACTGAATAGTTTGAATTATGGTTTGATCTAAAAAGAATTATCTTTAATTATCTTTTTTTAAAGCATGTTGTTTATCCAACGCAACCAAAACAATAAAATACAATTTTGAATCAAACTACTGCCATTAAACCAAGTTCATATTTTAAAGTCCACTGTATTTTCAATATAAACTTTTATTATAGCCTTCCAACATTTAATAGATATAAATTAAAAAAGTTATATTATTTAAACATTTCTAAATCCATAAATGTTGAAAAAAAAATATCAATCTAATTTCCGCCTTATGTATAGCTTTTTTTAATAATTACTTTATCATTGGTACTGAATATAAGCATATTTATAAGGAATCAGACTATCAAATTTTGGGTATAAAAAAAGTTAATTGCTTCGGAATGGGTTAAAAGTTCGAAACATAAAAAAATTGAATGCTTCAAATTGATCCAATTTCTGTTCATACATAGGCGGAGGTTTGACTAAAATAAAATTCTTCAAGTGTTTTATCAAAATCTTCGTTAATACGTTTACTATATGAAGTTTGGCATCAATTGCGATTTATAATGATAAATTCCCATACACCTAAAACGCCATACTAAGCTTTAAGTTTTTATAACCTTGATTGTATTTGTAAAAATTATAAACGATTCATTTTCACTTCAATATTATGCAATGTTTAAAAATAATTGTCAAAAGATTTACTTTTATTAAATTTTGATAGATATAACAGAATGAAATCGGATAATGTTGTATAAATGCTGGTTTTTTATATATACTACCTTTCAATAAACTCGCTGATCACTTTATAATATATATCGTATACTCCCAATTAAATAAGATTATATAAATTAATTATTTAATAAATGAAAAAGATAATATAAACGTTTAATATTTGTGTAAATTGTAATATTCAAGTCTATGTAAGTAAAATAGGACAATTTAGTAAATTAAATATTGTCTTGTATCTATTGAAGGTGTATAGTAAATTATAATTATAGTGCATAAAAAAGCATATATGTTTTTTTATTTGAAGTAGTAGCTGCCACAGATAAGATTTTAAATTTCGTCAAAAATATTTATATTTATGACAGTAAAGCTTTAGGAACCCCATCAGAGCCAACAATATTGATGTTATTGACTTCAGTAGAGTATGTGAGACCAAGTGCTACAATCTCTGATCTAAGCTTAGAAACAAACTTGTTCCTAGATTTCCAATAGAATCCAATATCCTGCCAATTATTCCTGTAAGTAACGCCAATAGAGACGTTAAGTAAAGAACATTTTTTCATATCCATGTATCTAATAAAAACTCCTGGTTTATATTCCAGTGGGCAATTATCAACAAAAGCTGCCATTCTTTTAGTCAAAGTTTCTATTTTTTCAAGAGGAGTATCAAAGTTAATCCCCATCTCATAAAGCTCACGTTGATTGTCTGATCTTCTGAAATTAATGATGACTTTATTAGATAGAACATTATTTGGAATTGTGTAATTCTGGCCATTTGGATGCGTAAAAATCGTATTCAGTAAGTTGATCTTTTTAACAAATAAATTGTTGTTGTCGATTTTCAAATGGTCGCCTAGAGTGATTTTATTTGAACATAAATATAGTTTTAGTTATTATATAATTTATCTATTTTTCTATGCGAGAAATATAGATATAATTTTTCTAAGCTTCTAACACTTTCTAAATACAAAAAACCATAATATACTCTGGATAAAAAATCGAAATTATAAAAAAATACTTACCGACATCATATGGATGGCTCATAAACAAAAATACGAAACACTCAAACGTATTCTTGCACGAATTTCCAAATATAAAACTCAACGCAAGAATAAGCGTAGCCAATGGAGCTACGCTTTTAATGATATCCATAGAAAACACCATCGTAGAAATCACAAGGGTGACAGCTATGATCAAAACTACGAAAAATTTGTGAACTTTTCGAATGATTTTCGACATGTCAACTAGTGATTTAGAGAGAACCTTCTTTTCGAACTGGCAGTTGATGAAGGTTTGTATAAACTCGTCTTTCGAAACATTCCCGTTTTTGCCGGTATCAAACATATTGAACACTTCAATCCCCTGCTCCTTATCTCGATAGATATCGATGATATCCTGAGGGACAAAGAACTTGACTTTTCCTCTTTTCGAGGCCAGAATGCTTGAAAAAAGAACTGAGGCTCTTTCTTTGACGTTTTTATATCTACTCTGGTCAATAAATAGCTCGTCGAAATTTATTGGCATTTTCGGAGTTTCGGGCTTTGCTTTAGAACTCTTACTTTCGTTCACCGAGATCATATAGCTTCCTCTCTTGAAGCACATCGCCTCCAATTCACGTATCTTCTCTACTGTTTTCCTTTGTTTTTCTAGTCGATCTTTGTACACTGAATGATTGAAGGACGATGAAAGGCGATTAATAAGGATCCCTTCGAGTAGAAATAGGACACTACACATCAGTAGCAATATTAATATTTTGAAAATTATCTGGATATAAGATTGTGGAGAGTTATTTCTATTCACTAAA
>LSSN01000451.1:0-10827 GCA_001970855.1 Smittium culicis
CCATAAATGATTTCCTTACGCTCCTCGTCTGTGAGTGGACTTCTGAAAAAGTCTTCTTTCATGTTCGGGATTGCGTCCATTAGTTCCGGATAAGCTTCGATTTCGACTTGTGGGGCCCTGGTTTTTGCATAAGGATCAAAATCCTGTTCTTGCATATCCATCGTATGTTCTTGATGGGTGTTGGTTCTTTCTCTATCGGCGTAGAGAGCATCAACTTTAAGTGATAAATTTTGAATGATTTCAAGTAGTTGGTATTCCATTTTAAGGATTTTTTTTTTTTTTTTTTTTTGGTGTTAAAAAAAATTTTTTTTTTTTATATTCCTATAATATCAATAATTTCAATGATGGTAGTGTACCTATGCGAAGGAAAAGATGATAAGGATAAAATATCGTACCTTACAAGCATATTTAAGGAAAATTTCGTTTTTGAAAACTTTGTTTTATTTTTAAAAATTTTCTAAATTTGTAATTTCGTTTTGTTTTATCCAATAAAATTGATAACACTATATATATCTCCTCTCAGAGATATAATGAATTTTAACAGTTAATTGGTTTTTAAATGCAAATTTATAATTATTAATTATTAGATAAATATAATTTAAATTTTAATGTTTATTAACCATAAAATACACGTATTTTTAACATTTTATTTCAATTAATTTTCTAGATTTTTATTAGGAATACTAAGAAAAAATTTAAATATAGCTCCATATGACTTTAAAATATATTTATTATTACATGATAATATGAAACCCCTATCATAGTATTATATGGTTGAATAAACATTTAATCTGGAGATATTGTGTGTTATATAACGCAAGTAGTATGATAATGGGTATTCTTTTGAGGAAAAGATCTTTATTTCTTAGAAATGCTATTTGCTAATGTGTATTATATAATTTTATATGGTACTCAGATAAACTAATTGGATAATATTTTCAACTATGGGTTTAAAACATAATTGATCTAAATATTAGGGTGTTTTTAATAGAAAAAGATCGTCATGTTGAAATAATTAGGGTGTGTAATAGAATTTATACAATATTATATTGCGAAAAGATGACTGTACTCTTGATCTATAGCATACTATTAGAATCTATAGTAATTTTAATTGAACTTTTTCATAACTTTTAAATAAAACTTAATCCTAGTAAAGGAAGTCTAAAGTTTAAGTTAAAATTTTTTTTACCTGTTTAGATTAGGTATTTTCAGACCATTCATTGATGATTGAATAGTTCTGGTATTTAATGCCAATAAAATTCAGATTCTTCAAACAAGGACGAAATTAGTTATATTCCCTTTAGTTAAACTATTTTTTTCATTTGAAAGAGAAAAATTGGCGTCGCCAAGAAACAGCTAATTTAAAAAATAAAAGAGAAGGTACAACTTTCGGTGGGTATTTTACCTTTAAAAAGGTGGCAGTTATTGGTTTGCTTATAATTCAATCGCGAGTATATTATTTGATAAATTATTGCAGGATCCAATAAATAATAATTATTACTCTTTGGCCTTTTTTATTCCAGTTATTGGCGAACTTTGGAACAAAAAAAATAAGCTTAAAAATACGCAATAGTGTTTCTAATTAGAGTCGCTGACGAATGAGAGTTTGAAATGGAAAAAATTAGAGATATTATAGTACGAAAATATAGTTTTAATATTCTGTGGGCCACTAATTAGCTTTACTTTCATGCAATTAGCTATTTTTCTTTTTACAAATATTCGAAAAGATTAATTTTTTAAGCTCATTGGCATAAATGGAGTTTGACGAAAGTAACTAGATCTAAGTGAGAAACTATTGGCTGAAAGAAATTAAATGGATGTTCAAAGTTATTGTCTTGGCTTGAAAATGGATTGGATACTTGTGAATATCAGAATAAGCTCTACCAGCAAACCATATCTTGATCCATTGGCCAATATGATCTGAACCTATTTTAGACTTGATTCTTAATCTAATCTGACTAATAATAGCAGCTAATAAAATAGTTCAGCGAATAGGGGGTTGGAGTGTGGAGAGATAAAGAGTCGAGGCAGCAAATTAGAGTAGCAGACAAATTTTGATAATACGAAGAGAAAAAAAAGGGCAGATATTTTTTTTGGCAGGAGAGGGAATTGGAGGCTATAGATTTTTTCGACCAAGAAATCTGCCTTTTTGTTATATTGCTTTAAATCAAAGTTTTACTGCTTTTAAGAGTGTTTACATCCCTTCGTAAATATATTAAGCTCCGCTTTACAAAGATTCTCAGCTGCCTTATTCAACGACATAACTCGAATAAGCCCCCTCCAAACAAATATCTTCATATTTCTCTTCAATCTTTATTTTCTATCAAGACATTACAAACATGTTCGGTGCTAGTCTCTGGAAATTCCCTTACTTCAAGATGATGGGTCCTTTCATCGTTGCTGGTGTTACTGTCGAATACGCCGCCTTGAAACTCCAACAACTTGGCTGCCACAGTAAGCAACTTGCTTATTCCCATATAAATTCCTAAAATACTTTGCTTTCTCATAAATTTCTCTTGTTAAATTATTCTATCCTGTTTATCCTTCTGATCTATTCCCATCCCTTTTTTTTTACAATATTTTCCCATTTTACCATTAATAGCCGATAAGTATGCTAACGATCCTGAGAACCCATACTATGCCGAAATCCAAGCCAGAAAACACGCTTCTCATTAAATTGCTATCAAATGTCTCTTACCCTTATTCTACTTTTGAAATTTTTTTGGCAACCATAATACTTTGCTGTTAAAGATCAAATAAATTGCCTTGTCTAAAACATCTTTTAAATTTTTTTTTTACTTTTTTTTAAACCTTTGATATTTATCTCTACACTCTCTATATAAGGTTAGCTCTCATCATCATTTTACAGACTAGTAGTTTGAAAATTAAACAAATTATACTTGGGTGATACTCAAGTTATATCTCCCAAACAACAATTGACCAAATAAAAAATTTAATTTTACTTTATTAACTGTAGATATATAAACAATGAAATAAAAACATTTTGTAAAATATAAATATCATTATTAGCTTAGTAATAAACTGTATCATTTTAATAGTCTGATTCCCATATGCATATTGACTTGTCGTTCTCTAATGCCCCTGAAGCTATCAGATTCAATTTTGGATGGCATGCAACACACAATACAACGTCTGTATGCCCAACCAACTTTTGCACTATTTGCTTATTCTGTAGATTCCAAATATACACACACTTATCCTCGCTCCCACTAACTATATACTTCCCTGCTGTTGTACTAAATGACGCAAAACAACAGTACATTGAATTAGCATGCCCCTTATACGTCTTCAAGCATTTGCTCGACTGGTAATTCCATAGCCTTATTGTATCGTCCTGACTTGATGCCAATATATACTTCCCATTAGGTGAAAACTTTGCAAATGACCTATATTTTTTTTTATATTTTCACCTCTCATTAATCAATATATAAACTTATACTTCAATCTCTCTCACAACTAATTTATATAAAAACTAAAAAAAAAACTTACACTGGCGGATTAACGTCGTTTACTATAGTGTTTAAACATTGCCCAGTAGCCGTATCCCACAGTCGTCTAAATATATTACAAATAAACTCAGGATTAATGCTATAAAGAAACCCGCTTACACTCCAAATATCACTCAAGATTTTATCATTTAACCCAAATTTATAGTAGTATTATTAAACCTAACCACCCCTCTCCCATCTTGCCCGATACCCAATCTTATTTTTAAAATAATAAAACACTAAAATAGTCTACATTAAATTAGCAATGAGACTATAACAACGCTGAAATTAAAGAATATCACATCCAATTACTTTTAATATAAAAAAAACACTGATTAAAGGTTTGGACAGATGGGATTAGCAACAACAAAATAAATAAATGAATAAAATAGTAGAAAGGCATTTAAATATTAATAGAGGTGATAATGTGACTTACATTAGACCATCATAGCTGGCTGAGACAATCATAGTACCGTCGCGGTTGAAGTGAACCGCTGAGACTGGATCCGAATGCGCTGGTAGAACTTTAATGCATTTTCCTGTTCGCACGTCCCATATCCGCACCGTTTCGTCAAATGAGCCCGAAACAAGTAAATTTGACTGCGGGTTAAAGTCAACACAAAACACATAGTTTGTATGACCCCTAAGAACTCGTACGGATTTACCCTTTTGAAAGAAAATAACAGCAAACATGAATGTAGCGCTTAAGGCTTAAATGGAAATAAATATTTTAATTAATATAAATTATATTTAAAAAGAAAAGAAGTTACGGTTTCAAAGCTCCAAATTCGAACAGTTTTGTCGTCTGAAGCGGTTGCTAAATTCTTAGAGTCTGAAGTCCACGCTAAGTCTGACAAGCCTTCTGAGTGACCTAGCAGACTTTTTATGTATTGTCCGTTATTCATATCCCAAACCATTACTGATTTATCAGCAGCTAAAATATAGAGTTATAGAAATCATTATGTTAAAAATTGATTTTTATAAGAATGAAATTAAGTGTGAAGAGTGATTTATTTACATGCAGAGGCTAGATATTTTCCGTCAGGAGAGAATTTAATTGAAGAGACACCCTTTTTATGACCTACTAGAGAATATTTTAATGTGTAATTCGGGTTTTCGTTGATTTGGATGTTATTGGGGGGGTTTACAGAAGGATCTGAGGGTTTGGCGATGCTGTTGTTGTTATTATTATTATTAATATTGCTGCTAATACTTGAATTATTGCTATTTAAATTGTTGGTGCTAAAGTTATTGTTGTTAGAGTTATTGATAGAGCTACTGTTGGAATTATTTACAGCTTCTTTTTTTAAACCAGAGGTGGTGGAGTTTGAAAGATTCGAAGAGATATTTTCGGAAGTTTCAGATTTTAATGGAGTAAATTTATTAACATTGTGGTTTTGTAAACTTTGTTGTTCTTCGTCAGAAGAATCGTCGGAATTTCTTCCGCTCGATAGGTTGGCAGCTAATTTATAATTTTTTCCTAGACCAGGTTTAGCAGTATAGTGTGAATTAGTAGGAGCGGGGTTTTGATCCGAAGCATAGTCATCATTTGAATCGGAGTCTGAACTGGAATCGCTTGAGCCTCCAGAAAAATTTAGAGCTACTTTAGGCTTTTTGATTGACTTTATGGTTTTGCCTGAAGGAGGACGTAAGTTAACTTTGTTTTCAATTTCCGGACCTTTCTTAGGAATTTCGGAACTGTTGACGGGAGTTGAAATAACATCTTTCGAGGGAGCCAAGGAGGAGGGACGAAATTTTTTTTCTTGAATAGGATCCTGGGTTTTTGGAGCAGGGGAGGAAGCAGGATTTGAGGTTGGAGTAGTATTATTTGTAAGGTCAGGGACGGTATTAGTTGCAAGGTCAGGGACGGTATTAGTTGCAAGGTCAGGGATGGTATTGCTGCTTATTCTTTGAGGTTGTGGGTATAGCTTTTTGGCAGACAGGTTTTCTTCATCGCTTGACGCGGCACTGTCTGAATCCTGAGAACTATCAGAATCAGAGTCAGAGCTATATTTGCTGAAGCTTTTACCGCTTGTTGACTTGAATAAATGGTCATAGCTTTTCTTTTTTCTTTTTCTGGAGTGATCAGAACGGGATGAATCTGAAGAAGCTGAAGAGTCAGAAGAATTTTGAATGGAATTAGCAGCAGACATTGATTTTGCATACTCCTCTGGAGAGGCAAAACGGGGTCTCTTACCACTATGCTGCCTTTTTGGTGGCTCTAATGTCGACATTTGTGTGCTTATCGCTCTTTATATAGATTTTATTGATGCTTGAGTATTTTTCGTAGAGAGAAACTGTAGAAATATGTTTATAATATTATCGTTTGTAAAAATTCAAAGTATATAGATAAATTTTATGGAGAGTTTAATCGAGTCAGTATGAAGACAACGGGCTTTAAACCTTTTTTAACCGCTAAATTCTACTTATATCAGAAATAAGTAAAAAAATATTTTAAATAAAAAATAATTTTTAACATCAATAGAAATACCAAAAAAAATTAATAATAATTCCAATAAAATAAAAAATTTATAATAAATTAAAAATAATTTTAAAATAAATTTCCGCTTAAACTGAAATGTTGAAATTTACCGATAAATTTCTACAGAGCAACAATTCATTTAAACGCCGAATATCCAATAATTAAAGTGTAATTAAAGCTTCAATCTCATAAATATATTATTATTCGCCAGAATTTGATTTAATCTGATACGAATGATATGGTCCAATAACACTTTTTAAGAGCCCCCAACTAACCCTTTTTTGAAATGTAGACTGTTTTTAAGCTACCAAACGTAGCAAATTAAATACAATTACAATAATATCATTCTTATATCTATTTAGCTATTGGTTTACTGTTTTCTAACAGCAAATAATAAAATTTTTATTAAAACATAGACGAATCAGTAAATTTTTTTAAATGATTATTGAATAGGAAAGGATTAAACATGAGATTTTATCAGCTAATAATCATCCCTAATAATCCTTACTTTAACCCTTTCAACGTACGGAAGACTCCTTTTGGTCTGTCTAATATGGCCTACTGCGTTCAATAAATACAATTTAATCCTAACACACGATAAAATATAAGGGTTAGTTGAATAATAAAAGCAAATAAAATATTATCTATTTGTAAAATAAATTATTCAAAAATCGTTGAAGAGGAAATAACCAAACAATAAAACTCAAATTCAAAAAATTCTTACTGATTTATTGCTTCCCAATTAGCTGAAAGAAACTTTATTTTTTTCCGCCACCCAATTCGCTAAAACTACCAAACGCCAAACGCCAACTGTCAAATAGCATTCTCTTTTTATCTTCACTTTTCCTCTAAAAGTATATTATTGGCTTTTCGAAATAGCATACTCTAATTATACACTTAATGAGCCGCCTTAGTCTTATCCCACTTACACTTTTCGCGTCTTTTTAAAAATAGTCATTTTCATAACTATTATCTACGCTTACTGTTCATCTTACTCACTGGACAATTCTATCTCAACACTAAATTGTTTTACTTCAAATTTAATCTTTTTAAAATCATTTCCAAGCTAATATTTTATAACTCTTCTAATACTTTTCAAATCTCAACTATCACAAATTACATATTACTATTTAATTACTCGAATTATAATTTTACTTGGATATCTTACTGTTTAAAATTACTCAAAATAGCTCCTATACACTTTCCTCTCTCGTACAATTTATCCATCTTTGCTCTTAAATTTTTAATCGCTCTTCTAGTCGTGGTATATTTTTTTTTATAATTTTGTTCCTATTTCTTATAAATACATGTTTCATTAAAATTCAAATTTTTTCCATGCCTTTCAAACTTATTCAAAATTTCATTTTAAAATATTTCATTTTACAGCTTATTTAAATTATAATATCTAAGAAAGATATTCTTCCTATTTACAATCCCATCTCTTTTTGGTTACATGAATTTTTGTCGAATTACAAATCTCTAAAATAATATAAATTTAAACAATTATAATAGTCCTATAAATATTATCTTTATTTCCTCTTTCTTGTCCAACAACCTTTAATAAAATTTAATTTGGTATATTCTAATACTATTTAGAAAACCATTATATGTATAATTCTCGTGATATTTATTTTAGTAAACAGTTGGCTATATCTTGTTAATCAAGCACACTTTAATACACTGATATGAGCTAAAGTTATATAAATTAGTAGTATAATTTAACTTAAATAGTATTGTTGTTTGCTCGAATTTAATATTAGCCCATTTTAGAGATTCTGCACTAAGTCTGGCCTTTTTTTTAATTAGTTGAATCATTAGTTTGAATCAATAAATCAAATTGAAGCCAGTGCTAACTGTGTCAAACCTAATTATTATTTATGTAATTCTTCCCTCTCGAAGTATTTAATATAATTTTTCTAAAAAGATAAAGTTTTATTATTAAATAATTTTATTTTATTTTATTTTATACTTTTTTGATATCAGAATTATAAATTGTGATATATTACTTTTAAACATCATTAAATCAATAGTCTATGAAAATTTTATTATAAAATTTCTAGTATTGTTAAATTTTGATTCTGTACTAATTTAATACGGTCTTCAAGATTTCTTATAAATCTTTATTGTTGGAGCATTAAATACAATCGTTACTTATCCGATTGAAAAATTGTGTTTATGTATCATTAGCCACATCTAATTTCCTTTTATATTAATCGCTGTTATTTTATAAATTTCGACAATTTGAAATAGTTATACAGTTTAAATTTTTACTAATTCAGATATAAATACTCTATTTAGATTAATTATGGAAAAATTATGCCTCAAATATCTCGAATAACAAATTTTACAATAATTTTTTCGGACATAGTAATATTTAAAATATAAATTTCAATTACTCAGTTCAATTTTCGATTTCAGAACAATTATTAATTTTACTTAGAATATTTTGACCAATATCAATAGTATCATGTTTTTTATTTAAATCTTCATCGCATTAACTGCTAGTTTAATTCAAAATTCTGTTCATCTGGCTATAATTTATAAAAAAAAAATTGAAATAGTTCAAAAATAAAACTTTAATTGCAAATTTAAATACAAATTAATTAATTGTTTCGCAAAATTGTTTTTATTGCGCTAAAAATAATTTTTTGAACTAACATTAAAAATTTCCATTTAATTTAATTTTGGTTTTAATTTTTTCTTATGCGTCAAATTAAAACTTTAAATAATTCGAAATTTATTGTACCGTATTAAATAACCTTTTTTTAATCAATTAAATAGGGAAATTTTGTATTTAGTCGCAATATAGCTTATATAATATTTTAAATAGGTATATTAGATACTGAATCTTAAAATAAACCAGCTCTGTTTTTTTAGCGCCTTTTTTATTGCTTATATAATATATAATATATAATTTATTCTTTATCTTTAATATATTTAAATTAATACTTTTTCAGAAAAATTGTAAAAAAAAAGTAAGATTTTATTCAAGAATTTATACATAATTATGAGTACTATTTTCTAAAAGTAGAAAATATAAATTAAGATTATTAATTGAAAGTTAAATCATTGAACTTACTCTAGTATAAACTCCCTTTATATTAAACAAAATACATTTTCTATTTCGAATTTATTGGGATTTTATCCAGCATTTATCTAGAATTTATCCGGAAATTATCCAGCTGGTTAGTCTATTTCAATACAAATTAAATCTTTGATAAAAAATCAATAGTTTTATCATCATATTATTAAGTCTAACATATATTCATGAATTTAAAAAACAAATAATATACTACAAGTTAAACTTTAGCATTTATTTAGTATTAAATCTTCTTACGTCTATCTAAAATTGATATAACGATGCATTTATTTAAATATTTCTATATATATTGTATTTTTTTTGGATAATTAGATCGCTACTTTAAATGTTGTAGATATATAATCAAGTTATCGAAATTACATATATATGTAGATTTGCCTTATATAATTTGATAGATCGTATTATAATTGGTAATATACACATAGGTATGATTTATTATTTACATAGATGTATTATATAGATTTCATAACTTCTAATAATAATTAAAAATATATAATTTTATAGAAAATAAATATATAGAAAAATTGGATATTATTTTTGGTTTATCTGATGCTATTAGCACTTTTAAAATTCTTGTTCATGTAAGAATAAATAAGATATTCTATATTTTAACAACCTCAATATAATAATAATTAAAAAATTTTATAACTATTCAAAAAAAAAATTATAATTCTTTTATTTTATATAAACAGTCAAATAATAAAATTAATCCAAATTAAATTAAAATGTATTCAAATAATTATCTCTCGCTAATATGTACATATTTAAAGCTATATTGTCTAGTAAATAGTTTATATCAATTAATGATAAATTGTCACTGATAGCTTAAATAAATTACTATTTTAAAAAAAAAAATTTATAATAAATTTCTAGATCTTAATAATTTTTGAACTTATACCTTAGGTCTGTTTTTAATATTAATTATTAATTACTGTTAGTTTTATTCCAATAAAAGATCGATTTATTTTTTTTTTTTATGCAGTAAAAAAATCATTTTTATTTAAATTTATGAATTAAATTCAAAATCATAGTGAATAAATAAATATTTTGTTTTTAATATAGGATTTAAATCGCTATATACACTACATAGAGTTAATACAAAAGATAAAGATAGGTAAAATTGGAAAATTTTTATTACCTTATAACAAAAATATATTATTTACTCTTAAAAATAATAGTAATTTTTTTATTAATAACAGAAAATAACAACCTTTTAATTCTTATTTAAACCTAGGCTTTACAGTTGATATAAATTCATTTATATTTGTGAATGATTTTGATCATAAATATTCATGAATTATTTAAATCAAATTATAAATACATTAAAATACCTAAAGCATTAGTATTTATTTCATTATGATATTGTAATCAAATTTTTTATTTCATATAATTTTTTAAAATATACAAGCTGGACTAAACTATCTAATTAATTTTAAGCATATTCCAAATTTAAAATATAATAATATAACCAGTATATTAATTTGATACTTTTATATTTAAATACAATTATGATCAGATTATTCAATATTAAAACCCTGAAAATCGTATGGATATTTTAAAAATGAGCGAAAATTAAAATATTATAAACTTCGCAATAATAATAAATTTAAAAAAAATAAATAAACTGGCTTTTATTTTAAAATTTTTTATACCGAAAAGAAGATCTAATTGAAGGAGCAAGAACTTTTATATAGAATATCTATTGATTATTACAAGTTTTTGAAATACAAATAATA
>LSSN01000453.1:0-37423 GCA_001970855.1 Smittium culicis
GACGGTAGCGAGTTCTTTAGCGGCTTCAGAGCCGATGGTGTTACCACTAAGGATGATTTCAGTAAGGTTTTCGTGGTTTTTTATTTGCTCGACGTATTCTTTTATGTCTTCGGCGGTGGTTAGCTTCAGGCCTTTACCTTCTATTGAGAAAACGTTGTTTGCAGCCATTTTTCTAAGACGAAACACAAAACAAAAAGCAGGGATAAAAATAAACTGAAAGTAAAAGTTTAAGATTATTTATTGAGGGGGGGGAGGGGGAATTAGTATATAACACATGCGAGTACATTGTTATGTTTACTGATCTGGCGAGTAAATAGTATAAATAGAAAGGGTATAGGTAAGAATAAATGTAGTTACTTTGAATCAGTTGTGGGTAGTTGTGTTTAAATAGATTAGAGATTCCTTGAGCGTTTGTGGGTTTGAGGGTTAATTCTATAGCGTTAACGACGAGTAGATAATCTACAGAGGAATAGCTTCTTTTTTTTTTTAGGAGTTACGAAAAGGCTATAAACCAAATAAGTCCGAAAATGAACTAATGAACCTTATCTACCACGATTAAAAACTATAAAAAAAAAAAAGATTAGCATAATCGACCCCACTTTGCTTTGTAATTATGCCATTTTCAAACTGCGAATCTCAGCCAATTGGTAACCTATTAATTAAATTAATATCAGAATTCAAAATATTATTGGCATACATAAATTATGCAGTAAATAATATTTGTGTATAAAAACTCCTTCCAATAATTATTGTTCGAATTTTTTAATGTTGAAATATCAGATTTTATGGTCTGGCCAATAATTCAACAGATTCTCATATGTGTATACAGTGCTAGCGAATCATTGATGATCTAAATTAGCATGTAAAAGCTCAACACCAAACGCATTTTTCTATAATCATCATCTACTCGTCTAGCTGTTTTTTTTATTTTTTTAGTTGCTAACTTATTCGCTCGAGAAGATCTTTAATCCACGCTATTTAATTTGTGACTAAATTCTATTGGTTGAATCAATTTGATGAATCACTACTGAATAATTATTGGAAGATAATGAGAAGGGCTTGATATGATTTGGTGTATTGGTTTAAATAGATTCGACTAAATTTAATTAGATGAAAATAGAACAAAATTTATATGTGGCATAACCGTTCATTTTATCTGAGCTAGTTTTAGCAATTGAGAAAGCTTCACTGAATTATATTTTGGTGGTTTTTATAGGGGAACAGAAGCACTACAGATTCGTTGCATTCAAATTTACTTAGCAAGTGCAGCATATCCGCAGCACTGCGCAAACACTATTAGAGCGACACTTTCGGTACCAAATTTATTGATGTTTGTATCAAGTTGAAAAGGCCAGTTATTGTTTGTATTCTTAGCGACAGAGTTTATTTCTACTGCGTAGAAAAACTGACTTGCATGAGCGCTAAAATATAAGGGAGTAATTTTTTTTTTCAATTTCAGGCAATATTATGCTAGAGGAATTTCAGTGAAGTTGCTAAGCAGAATTGGATGTTTAGACTAGGATATCAGCAATCAGCGTTTTTTCCGGCCAAGTGACTTTTAGTTTTTTTCTGTTTTGTTTAAAGCTAATTTTGCAGGCTTCGTGTGTTAACAAAAGCGCAAATGATCTAAACTATTAGAATTGCCCATGCTTCTTGCTTAAGCTCTATTTCGTATAGATAAGATTGCTATTAGCTCTTGATTCAAGCTCGTGTTTTATAGTCGCTTACGTGTTTGCAATTGACTTTTAGAGGCTTGTTAAATTGGCAGCTTTTGAGGAGCATCTTTTGGCTAACAAACCTGTCTTTTTTCTGTGTAGCAATAAATAATACATATATAATGCATATGTGCCTAAAAGGGGAAAACTGGTTGACCCTTTGATTGTATATACTTGCGACTTTTACTCCATTCCCCTTTCCCTTTAAAAAATTTTTTTGATTGTGCACTGTTAATAATCACCAGACTATTTTTACTTTAACTTTATTGAGGTTGGAGGCGAGCGAAGGATTTTCACTACACGGCCAAGAAATAAGCGCTTTTATTTTAGGATATTCATTTAGTAGTTCAACTTTGTCCACGTGAGCGCATATTTTGAGCATTTAAACGCACCTTTGATTCTCAAACTCATATAACCTTTTGTGTCAAACTGCAAAAAATTAAAAAAGATTAACACCAGTTTCCTTTTAATGCATTTTCAAAGATAATATTCGGTGTCTTTTTTTTTACAAAGTCATGTGAACAAATAAACGCCAACAGAAGCAAATGCGTCACGCGGACAAAAGGCCAATAAATTGGTGCTGCTTCAATATGCTCATACATTCCTTCCTTCCACTAACCAGCAGCGCAATACAACTTTACTTGGCTATACAGGGCTATAGACCACATGATACAACCCTGAATTTGGCTTTAGTTTAGAGCTAATATTAGACTGCTTTATTTTTAGATTTACTTTTTAGTTTTTGATGAAACTAAATTGCTTCACTGCTACTTGATTAGGCTCTACTTCAACCTCCCATCTGGCTTCTTACTAGCAAAAATAAAAATGCGATGAATTAATATTCTCACCAGAATTGAACTGGCTTTTTGGAAGGCAACGTTAAAAATCCATATCAAATAAGCCAAACAATTAAATTTTAATCCAAGAAAAACCAGATAAATAAAGCGACCTATACGTATGGAATGAAAAATGAAAAGTATGCTGATTTATCTGGCTTTGTTTTGCTTTGGGTGAGGCTGCTCGGTTGGATCCCCCCCCCCTCCCCAATTAAAGTAAAACAAATAAGCGAGCTAAAAAAATAAAATAATATCCCAAACATTAGGCAAGAAAAAGGCAAGCTGATGCTTATTAACTCCTATCCTCTGCGTAAGTGGCTTTACACCAACTCGGCCCTTCATCTATAATATTATTATCATTATCATTTTGCCAATAAAACTAAACATACGTAAAGTGGATAAACACACAGCGCTCATTCTTTTCTTCCGAAAAATATCGCCATACGTACCTATAGATTTAATGTTTATTTTTGTCTCATATTATACACAAACAGGAGATGTAAAGTCAGCTAGTCATTAGTAAGACTATATTACAAAATACGGGGTTTGATGTTTTATAGCCTGATTCTCACTACTCTATAACATCCATTTTATTTAAATTTGGATTCAACTAGCTCATAAATTCCCTTATTCTAAAGTATAAATACTTTGCCAGTCCCTCAATATACCTTCTAATTGAAACATAATTCTTTTTTTTATTAACTAAAAAAACTAAATAAACCACAAATAATAGTAAACTTTTTAAAAGTTTAATGTACTAACAATATACGCTTATTATCATAACCTAAACCCTTCCTCTCCTCACCCTAATAAAATGACCTCTACAGCACAAAATGTTTCGCCGTACACCGCATCAAAGCCAAGAGCTTTTGCTGAGGACTACGTAGACGAAGTTAACGGTGTCCACCTGTGTACAAAAAACTGCGACCTGTACCCCTTAAGAATGAGAAATGCCATAAATCACGATACCAGCGCTGATGTAAACCAAAAAATCCCTAATTGCAATGACTGTATCACTGCTTTCGAATTCAAGCACCAAAAAACTTACTTTTAAAAAACTCTCCATCCCCACCCACCCATTCTTTTTATTCTACTTTCCTCGCCCACCGCCCGCACCTTTTTAATTATCGCAATGGTTAAAAATATTCCAGGATTTTACCCTTATTTTTAATATATATATAGTCGCTAATGTATTTTTATCAACAATAAAATATCTATTAAATTACTTCCTACTAAAAACTTTTTTTCTTTTACGTTTTTTGCTCTTCTAGTGGTTTGGTCCTCTTTTATTTATTTGATTATGTCTCTCTAACTAATGCAATCATCGTACTTTGATATTTTATGGAGAAAAATACTGATATTATTAATAAATAAATAAATAAATACAAATAAAAACATCAAGCTAGTATGTGCATTTTTGATATTATTTTCTCAAGTTGTATGATTTAGATATAATTTATTTCTACAAAAAAATAAGGGATGGGGGGGTATATGTGGAGTTGATGGAGAGAGGTCATACCAATAGTACGAATATAATTTTTAAAAAAAAAAAAAAAAAATTCAATATAAATGGCGATAAGAAAGGTAAGTATACATTGTACATACTTAATAAAAAATTTAAGGAGGGGTGGGGGGGGGGGAGAGGAGAGGGCGGATAGTGCAGTTGCTGATTTAAGGTCAAAGATCATTATTTCGTCAAGTATCGTAACAGCCAGTTTCCGGGCTTCTTTGCTTTTCCAGTAGCTACATCGTCGATATGTTTCAGCAGCTTCGGGTAGTAATCGGGCTCAAACTTCGAGTTCGTGTACTCTTTTGATAGCGGGTACTTGTTGAACGCCTCGTTGCTAAGGATCTTTTCAAGCGCCGCCGCCTGCAACTTACCCTTTTCCACGCGCGACTCAAGCTCCTCTTTCGTCATGTCGGGAGTATACACAAGCTGATCTTGCGCATACTCTTTTAAAGACAACCCTATGTAATGGTTAGGCCGCAATCTATCCACCGGCCATTTCTTGATTATCTTCCTGTACCTACTGTTTAGCAGCTTCAGCTCGTTCACCAGATTGTTCATATCGTGTTATCGCTAAATGTAATTATGGCGCACCAAATATATATTTTAAAAGATCGAAATCAAAGAGCCTCAAAGGGTTACTTTTTTTATTCTTTTCTAAGCTCTTGATTCTATTCTCAATTGAAATTTTCTAAAAAAAAAATAAAAAAAAAAAGCTATCGGCCTATTTCTGCCCTTTTAACTCTTAGTTTGTACACTTTTTAAATTAAAAATATATTAGTTTGAATTTTTTTTTTTTAATACGTTTTTTCTTGGTTCACAAAATAGCTAATCAATTTGCTGAAATCGCATTTAAGCAGATAATGTTTATACGTTAGCGAAATTGATTAAGCTTTTATCCAATGATCATCATTATTCACAATAATATATGTTATTGGTCAATTAAATGATTAGCTGCGCCAAATATCATTGGTTTACTTTCTGGAATGGTACCATTTTAGAAGACTGTTTTTTTTTTTAAAAAGACCAAGAAACTAAAATTAACCATAGTTCTGGCTCGACTTATATTTACCCATGACATCCTATCTAAGCATTTATAAAATAAAGCTACCAACCATTTCAGTATCAGCACACTAATAAACTAGCATCAATTTCTCTATATAAGCCAAATCTCATAATCGTACCTAGCTAACTGCTTTTAAGCTTAAAACTCGCAGTATCATACCAATTTCCATAAAAAAGTACGTGGCTGATATTTGCTCAATATATTTTCTTATTGCTATTGAAGGGTGTATTCTCTATTATTAACGTAAAAACATACATCTCAAAGTATCAGATTAAAAAAATCAAGCCAACCCTTACATATCTCCTTAAAGTTTATATTTAAAATAACGCTATAAATGGTCTAAATTTTCATCTGAATTATCTAGATAACTTAAATGATACAATCTAAAGCAAAACATATTAAAGTAGTTTATTTACAAGGATATTTAATTATAAACGAAAATGTCAATACTAAAGCTATTTAACATTTTTTATAATAAAACGCAATTAATTTGTAGTTGAAAAAAAATAAATTGAGAAGCGTTGAGGAGGTATGCATGAAGATATGATTTATTTATTTATTTTTTTCTGATGTGTAGTGTGCTGGTCCTTCCTCTTGCTCCTGTTGTCGTTCGAGAAGAAGTGCTTGAAGAAGCACGACCCCTTAGAATTCTTCCTCGACCTCGACCACGACCCGCCAAAGCTAAGTTAAATAATTTTTTAAAAGAAATAAATATGTTAACTGTTAACATGATTTATAAAATATTAAGGTATAGCTCGTATTATCAGTAGCATTTAAAAAAAAATTAAAAATTTTAGTGAAATTCATGAAATTACAAGGATGCGAGGGAGGTTTGGCTTTTTCAAGAGCGATTCTTTTTTGCTCGGCTTCTATCTGCTCTCTCTCTATCCTTTGTCTTTCTAGTTCTAACTGGATCACCCGCGCCTCTTCCTCTTGCCGTTTCCGTTCCTCCTCCTCTTCAATCAGCCTCCGCAATCTATCCTTATCCTAAAGTTTAGACAATAAATTATATGCATTAATTTACTATTATATAAAAAAAAAAGATCCTACACTAAATTACTGTACGCTATTTAAACTGATAGCTAAATTACCGAAGATCCACCCATCCATTCAGGTGTAGAGGAAATGTTGTAGTTTAAAGTTGTTTGTGCCATAATCCCAGTCCATACATCAAGAAGCTTAGAAGTTTGTTCAACGTTTTCACAAAAATACTATATTTTTTTAAAAGTTAAATTTACTGTTTAATTGTTCTAACAGAACTAAAAACAAACTCGATTATTTTAGGAACTAACCTTTACTTGGCCCTTGAAATTTTCTAACGAATCTATTATTTTTTTGAACGATTTATTTGCCGCTTGAAGCTGCTCGAGTTCGCCTTGAGGTACCTCCATTATTATTACACAAGTTTTTCTTTATTAGTTAGATTTGCTTTACTGAATTCGTTTTCAAATTACCATCTGCTCTTTCGATATAAATATACTTTAATATCACAAGGGGGAAATTTTGTTTTTTCTTTATTTAAATCTAAAATGTGGTATATTATGCTATTAAAATTAATGTTGAGATTAAAAAAGAGCAAGTAATTAGTTATTCTCTAATTATGACTATGATGATGTTCAGGAATTAAGTTGTGAAAAATCAAATAAATTAGTACCACAATTAAACCAAAAAGAAAAATTTAAAAGAAAATAAACAATCAAACAAATGTATTTTTTATTGTAAACACTAATCTATAAATCGATTGGTCATCTGGGTTTAATGTTATATTTATAGCAAATGATACTCTAATTTATGCTTAGAAGAATATTTACTATAAAGTTTACACCATATTCACTATAAGCTGTAGAATCAATTAAAAGTATAGCTCCAAGTTTCTGCCAATTTTGACTGAATATATTTAGACTGAACAAATAGCATGATATATATAATCTTTTCAATTAACGTTGTATAATATCCATACAATCTATCCCTAACCTATATATTATTAATAATTAATATGTATATCCATGGTTTCGACGATGTTTTTGTAATTAAGCGTTTTACTAGTTCAAATAAATAGAAAAAACAATTTTTTGTTGAAAAAAAAATCTGTCTAGTTTAGTTTTATTTTAAAATGAGTAATTTATCATGAAATTATATATATCAACACATGCTAAACCAGTTTTAATTCCATAGTATCAGGGATTTATGGCTTGTTAAACTATTTATTACTAAATACATAATTTTAAATAGAAATTTTTAAATAGAAATATCAATTTTTCTACGTTATACTTGTAAAATATACAAACTTATAATAATAAATTTATTTAATACCAGCCTATTTATATATATATCAATTTAATTAATACTTGTGAAAAAGACATCTTTTATGAAAATAATGTTTTTTATGTCTACTGAAACAACAACATCTTATACGAGTTATTTACACAATTAATATTTCTACTGCTGAAACAAATGATATCCATTTCATTTATTTTTTCTATATTGTTATAAATGTAAAATGATAATGGCTAACAAAATATTCTATAAACAACAGCCACAGTTTAATCCATTAACACAAGTTTAAACTGAGTGATCAAAATAATAGCTGGTTCAAATTATGTACACCATTAATTATTATTGCTCTGCTCTATATCCAGGCAAGAAGATAATTAACGATGAGCGTATAATAATATCTCTATTTTTCAAAATAAAGTATACTGCCTGTACATAACTACAATTTTCTTTTTTAGGGATTTTATTTTTCATTATTAATCAGTATACTGTTAACTATATTTAATAAATTCAGGAAACATCGAACTTTTAATTTCCATAACTATCCATCAGCTAATTATCCATTTATATTTTCTCTGGTTGGAATACCATCTTTAAGTTTGGTTATCGAATGTAAATAAAGTATTTGAAATATACTTGAAAAAATATAATTAGAAAATTAGATATCCAGCCCATTCAAACCCTATTTCTTTCTTTTTTTATGAGCTTATATTAGTAGCCGTAGTCATTATTACGCTATAGATATCAGCAGCTGATTATATTTTCAAATACAATTCTATGCTTTGGCCTCTGTCTCATTCTTTGAAAATCAAGTCTGATTAGAGCAGAGAATAATTAGACCAATGAATGCTATTTGAAACATTTTTAGCCAATAATCATACTTTTAGACTAATCAGTAATTTTTTATTGATATTAGAGATTAGAATACCCAATAATCTGTTTTGATTAAGAGATCATATTTATTTGATTGATGTATTAATGTTGACTACACTTTTTATAAAAAAAAAATAAAAAGACTTTTGCTACTAATCTAGGCTTAAATCAATTTTTTTATCTTTACAAGTTACTCCAGCAATCCTCCAAACTTAGTTTTCTACATTAAACCTCCCCCCAAAATTCGAAAATGAACAGATTCTCAATTTTATCAAGATCTATTCCAAAAAGCACCTCTAGAATTTGCAACTTGGTAACATATTTACTTTTTTTCTATCATTTTCAAGTTCCAGCTTTGGCCTTATATTCAATCCTAGCTCTAAATTTCAATAAATTCAAAATTCTAATATCTCCCTAATTTTGCATAAATACTTTTCTAATCTAGACCAAATTCAATTCTAAAAAAATTCACACTATTGCTCCAATCCCCTACCTTGTCGAGAATGGTCTTAAGCCTCTTTATTCGAGTGAAACCCTTGATAGATTATACAATGTCCGTCAAAAAATGCTCTTAGAAAAAGTTGACGAATTTGCAAAAGGTTTCTCCTCAATCCTCCCCTCTTTCACAATCAATTTTTACTTTTTTGATACAAAATTGTTCTAAAAAAAATGTCTTTTCGCTTAAATAGGAACCGAGTTTAAAGATAAAACTCTTAAAGAAATCATTACAATCACCTCATCGTACCCAGAGCACGCAGCTCTTTATAACTATGCATCCCAAGCATGGAATTTTGACTTTTTCCTCCAAAATTTGGTAAATACAATTTAATTCACTGTTCTTTAGCAGTTTGCCTTTTTCGGTTTTATAATTAATTCTACCATTTCAATCCTAAGTAAAAATGCATATATAAAAACTTTTTTATTTTTTCTAACACGTATTCTGGTTTTTTTTTAGACTGATAGACCTCATGAACCTAATATGATTCTCAGAAACGCTCTTTCTTTACACTTTGGCTCTTTTGAAGGATTTAAAAACATTGTAAGCCATACTTATACCTTCTATTTTTTCTTAACACCATTTTAAAACCAACTCTTATATCCATAATCATAATACTTATTTTGAAATTCATTAGTTCACAATGCATGCTAAAGGAATTTTCGGAAATGGATGGACCTGGCTAGCTGTTGATAGAGATGGAAATTATTTCATCAAAAACACTTACAATGGAGGTATAAACGATTATTACTTATTTTTTTCTAAATTTATAATTTTCAAATTCAGTTCACTTTTACATTGCTTTATACATCTTATGAAACTTTCCAATACGAACATCTTTTTAATTTTTTTTTTCTTTTGTTGCAATATGTCATTTCTTTAGGATCATTGTTTTCCGTTGCTCCTTTAAACAAAAAAGGATTCTTGTCTACTGATAACAAAGAAATTCTCAAAATAACAACTAAATTCGAAGAAGGTCGCAACAGAGTTCCAATCAACCAAGTCACAACCCTATTCCCCATACTATGCCTCAACATGTGGACTGATTCATACTTGGCCGATTTCGGCTACAACCGCGATGCCTACATTGACGCTTTCTGGCAAGTTGTTAACTGGGACCTGATCTCCCAAAAAATCCATAGAAAAGAAATTTAATTAATCTTCTTTTATACAAACTCCATTATTTTGACTTTTATTTTATTTATATATTTTTTTTAAAATTTAAACAATATAACTATTGCTTTGTATCTTTTATTTGCCCTCCCATGCCTTCTTTTCTTTTTGCATCTAGCTTTTTTGCTAATGTATTTTTTTAACTTTTTAATTTTTTATATGAGTTCGGCTGTAAGTAGTGTAATTTTTTTATTTGTAAAGTAGCTTAATTTGATCTGAAAATCTATTAGACGATAAAAATGACCCTCATTTTTAATTCTTTTAATTCTTACGATTAAAAAAATATAAGAACAAATCAAAACGCTCAAAAAAATATTTACCAGTATTAGATCATTCACTCTGGTAATAAAATTCTCACGTCTCATCTATATTTTTTTAAATTACAAACTAAAAATATAAAATTTAGTTAATCTCGATTAGACTATACATTCAGCTGTCTGATTAGCCTCGGATCCTGTATTATTTTTCAATAATAAGTAAAATTAAATTATAATATATCGAATAGCCCATATAATTTAAATTATTTGACACTTACATTCAAGTTCCTGTCTAATTGAATAGCTACTTTAATCTGGAACCAATTATATTTATATTTATATTTATATTTATTTTCAAAATCAAAAGAAAAAAATGATAAAAATGATAAGATATAAAAAACCAAAAAATGAAAAAAATAAAAGATATAAAAAACCAAAAAATGAAAAAAATGAAAAAAATGAGAAGATATAAAAAACTAAAGACTAAAAAATAAAAAATTTAACAGAAAAAGTAATAAGATTCTTAATTTTTTCGAAAAGAAAATATTTCAATAGTTTTTTATCAGAAAAAATTATAAGAACCTTATGCTTTATTTTTTACTATTTATATAATAAATAAATCTGATACAAAATAATTCAGTCAGCTATTATTTTTTACTGTTTATAATAAATAAATAAATCTGATACAAAATAAATCAGTCAGCTATTATTTTTACTTTCTTCGTTTATAGAAATAATATTAGTTAATTTAAGCTTATTTTCTAACTTTAGTTATATTGTCATAATATTTTTAAAAATTCATAATTAAATCGTACCTTAGTTATTAATTCGAAAACCAGAACTATTAATACCAGAAACTTCTTAACTATTCTCTAAAAATCATTTATTATATATTTTATCATACTATTTTGAAATTTTTTAGATTTTAAATCAATTTAAATTCATTTTTTTTGTCTTTAAATTATTACTACTCATTCTAATATCAAATTACTGGATATTTGCGATATTTACGATAATTTTGAAAGAAAAATAGGTAAATCAGATCTATAATTAGCCAAAAATTGAATTTAAAATGAAATTTCTATACTATACGAAATTCTAAATTTTTTTATAGAGCATTAAATTTAAGCTCAAATTATGTTTCTCGAATGAAAAAAATTTTTTTGCTTCCCCTTTCTATTTTTATTATTTTCTATTTTTATAAAATTCAGTTAGCTCTTTTATAAATATTAGTTACAATAACTTTTACTGAACTAATTCATAATTTATATATTATAAGCTTGAGAGAAAAGGTTTAATACTTGTTATTTTATAAGTTAATTCCAATCAGATATAATTACTATAATAGTGAAAATTTTATGAAATATTAAAATTAAATTCAAAAAAAAAACATAAATTTCACACTGGAGTTCTTACCAACTATACTGTGAATCGATATATTAGATAATAGTAATCTATTTTTTATTGGCTATTTATTTTATATTTAATTTCATAATAAGTTTTAATTATGCTATTTATTACATAATTAATTATAATAGTATGTATTAAAATAGATGATATATTGATTACAAAATTTTTGGCATATATCTTGTTAGCTGGATATTAACTTTTCTCTCGGAAGATTTTTATGATATTATTTGAAATTAGAAGTGTTATGCAATTATTTAGTATTGACACTAAGAAAATATATTCGTATTTTGATAGATTAATATGTGATTATAATTTTGTTATATTAGATAATAAACGAATTTTCCAAAAAAAATCTAATTAAGAGTAATGAATTTTAATCATAGATAGATATTTTAAGTCTTTTATTATTATATTTACTTGATTTAAATCAAAGTATATGTACACAAAATTTTGACAATATATGCTTGAAATCATTTTTGGTTAAATATTATAAATATTATATTAATTTTAAAAGTAAATTCTAATGGATCAAATGATTAGCGCTAGTCCCCTTTTATTTTTTAAATCTGAAAAATCCCGAATTTAGAAAGTATTGACTAAAAACGAGGCAATTTTTTGGTCCATAAGTCAGAGAGATTTTATAATTTACATATAAACACTAATGTATATACAAAATAATAGCATTTTTTCATTCATTTTAATTTAACAGTACTAAAAAGATAATTAATATTATTTTAAAAGTATGATTTAAAATTTTATCTCGTTTAATATATAATAAAATTATGGGATGATTTATATGTTATTACAAATTTTCTTTAATTTCAAATACATATTAATTATAAATAGATAAAAAAAATGATATATGGACGTTATTCTTGTCTCAAATTTTGAAAAATAAATCTTTTTATAGACTATATTAAACTAGGAAAACTTTTTAACCTAATATATTATTAATACGGGTTTTAATATTGAAATTTATTTAGAATATAAATAACAATTCAAACAAAGATAATGTATAAAAGATTATTTCATTTTATTTTATATATTTGTTTAAAAAATAATCAAATACTAATATATCTATAGAAAAACCTTTGATAATTTAAACATAAATTAGAAAAATTCCAAATTTTTATTTGATCAATACAATAAAGGCTAACATAAAAATATATATATTAATTATGGTAAAGTTTTCAAGTAGCTTAATTTTAATAATTAATTTTATTAATTTAATTTTCATAAAATTTTCTGATTATTTCAAAAAATAAATCAAAACATACTTTATATAATTCAGTTTATATGATATAAATGAAATAAAATAAAATTTTCTTAATTATTTAACGTGTTTTTATCAATTTTACATTTTTTACTTTTCTAATAGTGAAAATTTTATACAAAAAAAAATTAAAAGATTTTACAATATTTGAGAAAAATAAAAAATAAAAATTTTGATATGTGTAATGGGCTCGAATTTCAATTGTTCAAATGGACCAATAATGAAGCTGAATAACCGCCACATTTTTATAATAATCAATATTTTTCTGATTGATATAACAAGTCATAGAATTATATCCATAAAAAATAGATATATGAGCCCGAGCTTATCCATCTCCCTGAAATGGCTAAGCTTTACAACATATATCTTCAATCTCATATCCTTGTCTTTGTTCACCTTTCTATAACTTTTATCTGTTATATAATTTTAATAATAATAAATCCATAAACTCCATTCCCTTAAAAGATGAGATTTTTTTAGCTTTTTTCAAACCTACACCAATTCAGTATTCTTTTTTACGGTTAATATTTTTTAAATAAAAGAAAAAATTTTTTAAAATTAAAATGAATTAATTTTTTATCTGATTATAATCTATACTTTTACTATTCCTCTTTTAAAAGATATAAATTGGCTTATAATTCTATTATAATGACTATACGTATTAATTTGGAGCTTGGTCAAATTTTCTCTATAATATTTTGAAGTATTTTCCATTTATTTCCCGATAATTTATATTGTGTTTTAATAATCTTTAGCATATGCGTATTATTTATCTATGGTGAAATCGAGGGCTTAATAATATATTTTTACAATAAAGGAAGGAAATTTTAATATTTATTTCGTAAAAAGATCGATTTTAAAGTTTTAAAAGCTGATTTTATACGTCTTGCTATTTTTTTTAGATATTTTAATGTTAATTAATTTTAAAATTCCAAAAAAATTTAGTAATCTGTTTAATTAATGTGTTTTAATTTTTTACTATTTAAAATTTAGCTATATTAAATTAATCATTTTATGACAAGAAATTTAAAAAAAATTAACACTAATATTACTTTGTTATCTTAAAAATCGACCATAGTTTACAAAGTGTATAAAAGGTAAAAAGTATAACCATTGGGATATTTTAAAGCCGATTTAATGATAGGAATATCAAGCTGACTAAAATTTTAAATTATATAATGGATTATTATTTATTTAAAGTTTGATTAAATAAGCTTATTATTAATTTTTATTGTTAAATCTTGTTATTTTTTCTCTATAAACTTTTCCTTTGCAACCAAATTATTTACCTTATTTATTAAAACTATTTCAAAATTATTTAATTTCAAACTCAGACACAATCAAAGCTATTTTACCTTTTGAGATTTATTCATATTTGAAAATATTAAATAAATATTACAAAAAAACTTCAATAGGAATACATTTTCTATTTTTCGGGAACAAAAAATCAGAATTTATTTTATAGATAGCACACTTTTAAATCGGAACAGCTAATATAAATTTAATAATGTAATAAAATTAAATATTTTTAATACTATTTCCAGAGTAATATATAATTTTAAATTTTTTACAGCTTATAAATTCACAAATCATATATTTATATAAAAAATTAAATTATAGAGCTGAAAGGTATTTTAATTAAATGTTTTTATATTAGTTATAAAAATTCCACAAAATTTATAGCGCTTAAATACTTTATAACCTATATTAAAAATTCGGGTTTACTAAATAACTTAATTAAGTTAAATTAGAAAAAAGTACTAAAAAAAAAAAAATTACTTGAGAGGCTTAGACAAAAATGCGAATAAAAAAAAAAAAATTTATTTAGTATGTATGTGAAAAGATTGGTTCTTTCTAAGATTTCAATATTTTTTTTCTCTACAATTTCTAAACAATTTGTTACAGTGAAAGCTAAGTATAGATTAATTTCGCTTCAAGTTTCAATCTGTACAACTTAATTAAGCTGATTTCGGGGAATTCCAGGGTGTGTACGATAATAATAGCAAATTGATTTGTATTTTGTGAATACATTTTCTGTAAGGTTCCAGATGGTTTTTACAGGAGATTCTGAACCAAGAAAGCACTTTGCTGCAGCTTTAAATTATTGGTCAGAATATTTTAAAGCTTTTATCAAAATTGGCTGAATTGGAAAGGTATTTCTATTTTTTCTATTTATTCCTTTAATTTTGAGAGCGCTATTCTCTATAAAAAGAATATTTTTCTATCCGCTAATAATTTAATATGGAGATTTATACACTGCAGCTCTTTACGCTTAAAAGTGTAAATTTCTAAAGAAACTCTCATACATTCAAATGTTTTTATTTTTGACATTTCATTAAAAATAAAAAAAATGGGATTAATGTTATTTTTGTGATTAGTTTGAAAAGTGATACTATTATTGTCAATATCGCTAGGACCTAATAATTTAGCGAGTAAAATAAGAGATATAAGCTGATAATTCAAGCTACCGGTTTATTATTTCCGCATTTGGTAAGATAGCTTAGTCTGATATTAAAGTTTGGTAAAATTATTATAAAATAAAAATCAAATAATAATATTTCAAGTGTGAATCGGCCTTTGAAATGTTTCCACAATCTTGGCATTAGAAACATTATACTAAGCTGAGTAAGCATATAGTTATATTACTGTGCAGGCTCTAAGCTAACGTGCCAATTAATAGCTGGATTGTTTGATTACTAATGATTGCGTTGAAATTGGGAAAAGAATTTAATTTGTAGAAATTGTAGGTAAAGCTAAATGGGGGATTCTATATGAACAGAGTGCTTTTAGGCGATTAAAGTTACAGTGAATGTGGTTTTATAATTATTTTTTATCCAATAAAGAAAATCTAGAACTACTCTTAGCAAATAATTCTTTTAAAATGAAATATGTAAATAGTATAATCAAAAAGCTTATTCATTTCGTCCAATAATGTTAATAATTAATACTTAATCATTCCAATGGTTTTAAGGTGGAATAAAGCGTTTTCTTCGTTCAGAATCTCCAAATTAAGTATATCTGAGGTAATGATTCGATAATCACCGCTGTTTAGGCTATCAAGATAATAAATATATTAATGCTAGCCAGAGAATCAAGAATTGTAATGATTATGCAAAAATCTCAGTCCCTGAAATGCATTAGTTTCCCACTTACTTAGCCAATTAGTGAAGAGAAGAACCATAAATAATTAAAAAAATATTATTAACGGATTTGATCAACAGATTAAATTAGTTATTTTATCAGATTAAGAAATTTTAATTTCTGCGCTTAATCAGATTAAGAGATTAAGTACAGCGAGTTCCACCAAGCCAAATCAGCAAGGCCAATCAGTGTCCCGAGCCACGCAGGAATAATAAGGGCAAATGGAAATGCGCAGAACAGGGCGAGGCAATTTTTGAGCAGATTATTAATTATTCTCGTTATTCAAAAGAGGCCTATTTTAGCTGAGTAAGCACGCTGGATTCTAAAAAGGCAGATTATAGGACACTGGCCTGGCTCAGTCTATGACGGGCTTACAAATCATCAGCCTGCGTTTATTGTGTTAAAAATCAATCTAGATCTTGTTTACCTTTTATAACAGAGTATTTATTCTCCTCATTTTTTTTTTTTCACATAAATACCTGCCGATTTTCTCTTAACCCTCACAAACTTCATACCAGATTTAATTTCAAAATAAATTTCCTCTTTCTCTGTATCAAACAACACTCTATTAGTAAAAATGGTTCTCATCCCAAACTCTGATGCTCCTCAATTCACCGCCGAAGCTGTCATCGACGGAGAATTCAAGACCGTAAGCTTGTCTGACTACAAGGGCAAATACGTTGTTCTTTTCTTCTACCCACTTGACTTCACCTTCGTCTGCCCAACTGAAATCATCGCTTTCAGTGATAGTGCCAAACAATTCGCCGACCGTGATGTTGTCGTTTTGGGATGCTCATGCGACTCAACCTTCAGTCACTTGCAATGGATCAAACAATCCAGAAACGATGGTGGTCTTGGTGGTCTCAACATCCCACTCATCTCCGACTACAACAAGAACATTGCTCGCAGCTACCAAATCTTGGACGAACAATCTGGTGTCCCATTCCGTGGTCTCTACTTGATTGATCCAAACCAAAAGATCAGATGCATGATGATCAACGACAACCCAGTTGGTCGCTCAGTCGACGAAGCTATCCGTCTAGTTGATGCTTTGCAATTCACTGATATCCACGGCGAAGTTTGCCCAATCAACTGGAAGAAGGGTGACAGCACCATCAAGCCAGGAGTTGATGCTTCCAAAGAATTCTTCAACAAAACCTACCATTAAACAGCCATCACATATAATTTGTTATTAGTTTCTTATTTTTTAGTTTTTTTTAAAGGAAGTTATCTAATAAAAGATTATATCTCGCACTACTATCAAAATTATTTTATCCTATTATTATATTCTTTGAGCATCTTATGTCTTTTATATGCTTTTATTATAAACGCTGCATACCAAGACTTACATGATTCAGCGCTAATTCCAACAATGTTAATAGACTATAATACATAAAAGCACACTGTTTTCTTGATTCTCGATATAATTTAAGTACAGAAACTTAATTCACTGGTATTTATAGGCTGTCCAAAAGGCGATGTTATCAGTTGAAATCAGCACGGTTTAAAATACAGCATAAAGAATCATATATTTTACTAATATATATACCAGTTGAAGGTCAACATAACTTATTCAGGTACCTTATTTAAGTTTATTGTGAGCGCTAGAAGGATCCTTAATGCACATTGAAATTTATTATGGGAAATATATTGATACTATTCTAATTCTTTTGTATTCTTAGATTATCTCGTATAAGAGCTATTGGATGAAATTTTATTACGATAAGTTTCACGCTGCAATTATCGTTTTGTTAAAAAGTTACTTAACCCTTTCCGGGGTCAACGCTTTTAAACTTATTTAAAAATCATAATTGTATAAGCCAAAATTTATTTAATTTTTATTGGTTATATAAAATTTACTAGCCAATAACTTATTATAATCTTATATTTATTTATGATACTGTCGTTTGGTTGGATAATTTTGGTAGTTCAAAAAAAGCCAACAGCCCCTGAAAGAGTTAATCACATCCTGGAATTTCTTCAAGAATCTTTAATTCGTATGTATTAAATATAGATATTTATTATTAATGTTTAGTGGAAATTCTTATAAAATGTCTAATAAAAGCATGATTAATCATAAATAAAAGTATAAAGTGTTGGTAAAATAAAATTTTAGGATGTTTGTAGCTTCAATGTAAATTATAACTAATTAAATTATTTATTTATTTTTCTTTTATTTCTATATTTTTAGTGACAACTGAAGTAGCCAGAGTTGTAGTTGCTTAAATCTTTATCAAAATCGGTTGTGTTTGAGCGATATATATCTTGTCTAACAGAAATGCTAGAATTTGGTGATCCGATCACAGGGGAGTTAATTCCACTATTAGATATTTGAAATACTCTATTCCCAAAACTCCTATTGCCCTGGAATTTGTTATTTATACCACCGTCCCTGCCGCCATTATTAACAAATTGTTTTTTCCTAGGCGAATCGTTGCCTTCTGTGACCCTTTTGTTAAACATACCTGGAACTGAAAGATTATCAAAGTTCTCACCTATGTTACCTTGTAGATTATGAGAGCTATAGCTACCATTAGTTGTGAAGCTTTGATTTGAATTCTGGGAGTGGTTGTTGCTAGTTCTAGCGCTAGAGTTAGGGCTATGCGTGAGACTGTTAAAGTAAGCTGAGCTCATATTACCAGAGCTTAAATCTGAAGAATTATAGCTTTGACCAAGAATTAGTCCACTCTGTGAAATCAGTGGAGAACTGAAAAATTCTGCATTAGATATGCCCCTGTTTCCGATGTTATTGTTTCCAATAGAATTTCCCATGCGATTTGGATCCTCAACAGATGTTATCTCAAGTTTCGGTAACCCTGAAGCGTTCCTGTCCATACTGGCGACATCAGTTTGCGACAATGACTTTTCTATCTCTGAAAAAAAGCTTACTTGATTATTCATAAACTCTTCTTGCGCTTGAATGCTTTTTATGTTTTGATCAGAATTTCCTTGAATGGAACCTGTATTTTCTACAGGTGAAGTTGGGTCTACCCCAAAAACGCTGGAGACAATGTCAGAATTCAAACTAAATGAACCATTTCCTTTATATTACAAAAAAAAAAAAATTAAAAAATCGTTATAAAAATTAACATTTTCCATTGATATCAAATAAAAAATAACTGCAAATTCCAATTTAATCTGATTTTAATAATTATAAATAATCACCTGTATTTGACTCCTCATTGTTTAGGACTGACATAAATAGGTCAATGTTTGTAGAGTTTTCCATATCAAAGTTCATAGAGTTCCGATTGTTTCCAGACAAATCTTCTTTTTGATTTGGGCCATTAGATATATAACCTTTTTGGAAATTATCAGATACACGGTTATCGTTTTGATGTTTTTGTGCATCTAAGTACCCTCTTTCTTCAATACTTTTATTCTGTATAACAAACTCATTTAAATTAGTTTTGTCACCTTGAAATTCCTCTATATTAGAATTTGTTTGTCCAACATATGGCGAAGATCCTGGTAACTGGTCACTTGAATGCGCGTTTGAACGCTGATTAAGAGCATCAATAGCCTTCAAGTTATGGTTAAATTGATTAGCAGCTTGTTCAAGTGTATCTGAAACGCCGAAAATATCAGTCTTAGCTCCATAATATCCATTATTGCTTTCAGAGCTAAGAAATGGAGGGTTTTCGTCTCTATTTACAGAATTATAGTAATTTCCCAAAGCTCCTGAGCGATCAGTTTCAGTCGACCCATTGAATTTTCTAGAATATTCATCATTTCTCTTTTCACGTAAAATTGCGTTATTTTGTTGCTCTCTTTCGAACATTGACCGCATCTGTTCATCAGGATAGTTGAATGATACCTTAACGTTCATGTCTCTTAATTGATTTTGATTTTGCTGTTGCTGCTGCTGCTGCTGCTGCTTCTGTGCCATTTCAGAACTAAAATACTCGTTATATCCATCTTGAAGCTTCATTGGAGCTGAAAATACTGCAGGCTTCAGAGTTAAAGCATTAGTTACATTGTCCAAATACCCTGGAATGTATATTGAAGTAGGTGCTGCTTTCCCTTTCAAAGCTCCTTGTTGATATCCTCCTAGTCTTTCTAAATATCCTTGATAGTTAGTGCCAGTACCATAATTGATTGCGTTTTTATCAGTTTGACTGCCAACTATCGAAAAAGATCTTCTAGGTATAATGCCTTTTTTTATCTTCGACTCAATTTTAACATTTCTACCTTCATTTACATTTTTTTCGGCATATGTCTGTAGGCTTTGTCCGTATGATGTAATATTATTTAAATCACGAGAACCCTGTAGCGGAATTATTTGATTTACACAGGATATATTTAATCCGTTTTGATCTTTATTAGGGTTCATTAAAAAACCGTTCAAATAGCTAGGCTCTACCCTTGACCCAGATAAATTAGCAATAAAATTTGAATTGGGAATCATATGATATTCAGGTTTTTGGTTTTCATCATATTGCCTTTTCTTATCTGCAGATGATGAGTTTTTGGTTTTAGATGCTGGAGGTCGACCTCTTGCTCGACCAGAACAGTATTCACACTTGAAATTATCTCTAATACATCTCCCACAACTAGGTTTGTTTCCATCACATTTTGTTTTCCGCCTTCTACACGAATCACACGCTCTATGTCCGGGTTTCTTTGCCTGATTAATGCTCGGGTTATTCAGGTCTGGAGTCAAAATTTTTTTACTCAACCCATTGTCAGTCTTAGAATTGCTTATGCATAAAACATTACCACCCATATTATTATTACTAATCGGCGCTAAATTTGGCTGTATAGGTTTGATCGGGGCGTTATTTTGTGACATTTTATTTTAATATTTATTTAAAAGTGGATATTTTATATTAAAATAAATGACTTGGAATTTTTAAGAAAATACAAAAAAAACTCTTTTTATAAAAAAGAAAATCAAGAAAGAGAGTATCGATACATATATATAAGTGAATTTATGTTACGTGAATCACTTGGATAGATCTCAACGCCAAAATAAACAAAAATAATACATCAATGGTAGCACCTCTATCATAGGAAAAAAAGATATACAATAAGTCTACTATTATTTTGTTACTTTTTTTTGTTTAGCAAAAGTTCAAAACTCTAAAATATTACAGGGCTAATATGATATATTTTTATGGGCATTAAATTTAAATTACAAATAATCTAATAGTGTTCAACTTGCGATTAAAAAAACTTAAAAACTACAAAACGAAAAATAAAATTTAATGTTGAGCTCTTAGAAAATGTTTGTCATTTTTTTATTTAATAATCGCTTCTATTGGAATATTGAATTGCTCAAACATTTACACATTAATAAAACCAATAAACTTTGTATAAGCACCTTCGTGGGTTCATAGATAAAAAAAATTAAATATACTTTTATTCGCTATTGGTTTTTAATTTATCTTTTTATTTGCTATAAAAAATTTTTGAGCCAAGTTTTATATGAGCCTCGGAATTAAATTACTAATAGATATGTTTGGTTAATATAGGAGCCTCAATGGAGTATATTAGGCGACCCTTAAAATCGTAAATTATATTAAATCTTTAGTAGATTCTAGTAAGTTGTCTATTTGCTATTTTGTTTTCATAAGCAAATAATCTGATGAATCTCGGAATTAATTGTTTGTAATAATCTCAGTCGGTTAGCATTTGTACGTCAAATACAACCATTTGAGCATAGATGTAAAAGTTTTATAACATTCAAAGGCTCAATAATTTATGTCTAAAGAAAAATTCAGAGAAAATTAAAAATAGCAGTTAAATAAGCCAAGGTTAAAAATTCAAAACAATAATATTAACAAGCTGACAATAAATCAGTCACACTAAATACTTCTTGGACGTGTAGGGAAAACAATTTTCAACACAATTTAAAACTGTTATTTACCCCCTAATAATATGTGACCTAATTATGATCTTAAAACAATCGAAATAAAACAAATAATATCATTAAAAACAAATCCAAGCTGTGGAGTTTTTAATTTTTAGTTTTTTAGAAATCACCACTAATTTAATAATAAATTTTAGACAGACGACTGCAATTAATAAAATTTTAATTTTAGCTAAAAGTTTAAGCTTAAAGTGAATTTATTCAGAATAAAAAAAAATTCAGATGATACTAAAAAAAAATAGGATATTACCAAAAAATCTCTACAAAGAATTTTTAGGACTTATAAGTCAAAAAATACAAATTATTTATTGAAATTTTAAACAATAAATCAAAATGGGTACAAGTTAAATATAAATATGAATAAAAATAGTGAAAAAATGAATTTTTAATTAGTTGTTTTAAATTTTACATGCTTCGCCTATATTTAACGCTTCTATAATTTTTTAAATAATAGGATAATTCTACGATAATTTTTGAATAATACTATATATCTACCTTGAAACCCAGAATAAAAGTGATTAAAATTCTGTATTTGATTTTAGTAAGTATTGCTTTGGGTAGATTTTGGGTCGAAAGAACAACCACTTTTGCTTTCAATGCTAATAATGCTCTTAGTAATCATACTAGAGGATTCAATTTTTCAAAAAAAAAAAAAAAAAAAAAAGCCCCAGCTCGATTTTGACTAATGGAGAGTTTACATAGTGTTAAAAAAATATGAACACTATCCAAAATGGTAGAAAAGTATTTTATTTTATCAAAAATTTTGTATTTGTGGGTTATAAACTATTTTTATCCCTCACGGGGGTTTGACTATTTTTGATCTACATAAAGATACTTTAATTCCGAGGCCTTAAGAATTATGGGCTAATTGACATGAGACAGCAAATAATTAATTTGCTTATAAATCGTAAGCGAATCAATAAATTCAATTTTTTCAAGAGTGTTTGGCGGGAAAGGGTTAAAGTTCAGATAATAAGAATATAAAACAAATAAGCTGACGAAATAGAGACCGCCTTTATTTCAACTTTTGAGGGCGGCAGACAGTTGCTGAAAATCGATTACTATTTGTGTAGAAATACGTTAAAATTTATGCCTTCGAATTTTTTAATTATATTTGCTATAAAAATAGCAATCCCAAATAAAAAAATTGATTAAAAGTCGTCAATAAGTGACTGTTTTAAATTTTTTTAAAAGGATATATAGTTTTTAAACAAGGGATACCACCGATTTAATCTTTTATATACGCAACACTAAATTTTCGAATAAAATTACAAATAATAATATCAAGTAGCATAATAAATTATTTTTTTTTAGAATAGAATACCCAGCTCAGACGGTCGCTCAACAAGCGGGGGGTGATTAGGATATTATTTAGCAAGATTATTACTCTTAATGTTTATATATTTTCAATTAAATTGTGAAAAAGCATGCGCATAAGCAATAAACAAACATCGAACGGAATAATCCAAATAAAACCTTTGCAGAAGCTAAGAGGGCATAATAAAGATATTCAGAACGAAGAAAATTTTGTAGCAGTTTAATTTTATTGGACTGAATATTCATTAGTTGTTAATGTTAAAATTGGAATTGAAAAAATATTTCAATTTTTCTATTTACTCCATAATTTTGAAGTTTTTATTTGCTAAAAAAATATAATGAGTTTATTCATTAGCTATTATCTTTTTATGCAAACTTATTCACTATAGACGTTTACGTATAAAAACTATTACTCTATAAATAATCACCCATATGAGTGATCCTGAAATAAGAGATCACTTAGTTTCAGTTTTATGTTATTAGCATAGAAACTCAAAATTTTTTAATATAATTGGCTTAGATCAAAAGGCGTTTCAATTTTTTATTTTAGACATATCATTTGAAATTTTTATTTGCTGAAATAAGCAATAGGTTTTTTTGTTTGTTAACTATTTAAGCTATTTTATACGCTGTAACAGATTTTACAACAAAAAGCTTCCTTAACCCTTTCGCGTTCAACACTCTTAAAAAAAACGAATTTACTGATTTGTACGTGTTTTAAAAGTAAATTTATTATTTGCTGTTAGAATAAAACATACCAATATTTCTTAAGGCATCGGAATTCAATTATTTTTATCGAATTCAGTTGGCTATATTTTGTAGATAAAAACAATAGTCTACCACCTGTGAAAAAGCTAACCCACATCGCAACCGACGCTCTTTATAAAAAAAATAATGATTCGTTAATGAATTATAAGAAAGTTTATTATTTGTTACTATACTATCATAAACCAGTATATTCCTGAATCTCAGAATATTTTTATTTTTATTTAATCTAGTTTGCTATATTTGGTAGGAAAAAGACAGTCTACCGCTTGTGAAAGGGTTAAGGATCTTCAACATAAGACTTGTAAATAATTTCATGGCATGGTCTAATAAATAATGAAAATATAATCATTTGTGTATATGAAATTTAAACTAATCCAAATCTTTATATATAGCTCTTTCTGGGGTTAACATTCTTAAACTTGAAAAAAAATCGTAATTGAAACTATCATTATGAAAATATAATTTATTGAGCGTATTATATTACATATCTAATAATATTTTGTGACTGTATATTGATTTTTCATTTAGAAATTCAGTTGGCTGTTTTTGAAAGTTCAAAAAAAAAAAGGCATCTACCACTGAAACGGATAACATTATTCCTTAAATACCAAAACATAAATGAACCATCAAACTAAATCGATAAAGTTCAACTTATTAATAATATTACTGTTAAAAAAAACAGGAAAATAATTAAAAATTATATCACACTCGATAAGACTTATCAATTCCATGTTTTTATAGGATATTTATTTGAAATAAAATAGTTACTATTTTGTATGCGAAGAGCCATTTATGAAATCTTTAATTAAATTTAATATTGGAAATCAAATGGAAAATTAGGGAGCTACTAATAAATATTCACAAAAAAATTTCCACAAGAAACCGAAAGATTTTTGCTATAAGGTATTTATAAAAAAAGAAATGCTGATAAGACACGTATCACTACCGATAAATATCTTCTTATAAAGTATACCGAAGATCCTGAATAAAGAGAAGTATCATTCTCAGCTTTAATATAGCGATCCGAGTATTCCAATAACATACATATATTATATAGGCTTTTCAGTATTTCGTTTATTCATTTCTTTCTGAAATTTTTATTCATAGGGTATTTCTAGGATTTTTCATTTTATGTAATATAAGGTTTTGGGTTATAAAGTACCTTCTTCATAATGAATATCTCGTATACATAAAAAGAAAAAGAAAATTCCAATATAAGATTTTTTTTTCGAAAAACCAAAACACAGTGGAATTCTAGAATTATTTTCAGTATATAATAAAAATATTTGTCATGTAAAAACTATAGCGAGTTAGCGTAGTAGAGCAAGTATTAAAGAATAAAAGAGAAAGAAATTATATTACTTAAGTAATTTTGTATTAAATGAAAAAAAAATAAGAAAAAGATTCTTGGTTTTGTTTTCTCTTCTTCTGTTATCTGTTATACTTTTCTTCTGAGACATTTAAAATTGACAAGGATAGTCTCGATAACATTCTTTGGTATAAAAATTTTATTTCCACGAATGAAGAACACGACCGGATAATTTTTTTTACCAAAAAGTGATGCAAATTATAAGTATAGTGTTGTAAATTTTTATTTTTAAACTGTAGCCAAAGTGTGTTAAAAACATGATTATATTACTTGCTTTTTCCTAAGAGTATTTAATAAAATAATAAATCATAACATACTCTCGATTATGCATTTTGAGGCGCCTTTTAGTTAAATTTAATATGTTCTATCAAGAGAAGTTCGATATGAAAAAAAATATAGAAAATTTTATTTTTTAAATTTATTCTTTAAAATCGAGAAAGTGTATATGTATATTTTATACAGGTGCGTAAAAATATCAATCTGTTATTTTTTGCTTTGCCTATGAAATTTAATTGAATACTATTACACTGTAATTTTGGACGACTTTATATTATTTTGCATAATTTTATGGTTTAATAATTAATGTATACTCCATTGTAAAAAAATCTAGGTTCTATTTTTTTTTTTTTTGATTAGAAATAGGGGGTAAAAAAAGCTAAATGGATTTTTGCGATTTAAATGTTCTTGTCTAGCTTACTTATTAGAAGTACACTTAGTAGAAAATTTTGATATATACTTTGAGCAGATGAGAATAGTATTTAATGAAAATTTATTTTTGATTTAAACGACTAATAATTAATTTGAAAAGGAAAAAATTTAGTTAAATATGATAAAAAGAGGATAAAAAGACAAAAAATAAATATTATTCTATCTCGTAAAATTGTAAATAAATAATTTTATAATATCTTTGTCGACCAATTAAGCTTAGAAAAAGCAATATTATATGCATTATTAGTGTAATTGTATTAAATTAATTCAAAATGGGCTAAATTTCAAATCGGATATTATAGCAACGTTATAACTGTAATAGAAATGAATTAATGATACTTTTTCTATCAAATTGAAATAAAGTTAATAGTATTATGAGTTTGGATTTTTTTCAAATATTTTTTTGATTGCTCTTGAAACTGAATATAGGCTAGCAAGGTCCTTTTTTATTAAAAAATCTAACTATTTCAATGAAATGATTATAAGGATTAAATAAAATGAAATGATGAGGAGGGAAAAGAATATATTATGAAGGCATTTAAAGGAAATATAATGTTAAATAATCAAACTAGAATGCTTGGATTTGGGGTACATTGACTTGATTTTATCAGATAAAATCAAGAATATAATATATAAGAGAGGAGGCATAGTTATTGTTACCGTATTATTTGATATTAATAAAAAGTAATCACAAGCCAATAAGTTAAATGAAATGAATAAAAGAAAAATTATTTTAATGATATAAACAGTAAATTGCGCATAAATAACATCATTATCATAATTTTGATAAGGTAAAAATTTTAGTGCTTGGGCGGGATTTATCATCTCTCTTCTCATCATAAAACATTAATTAATATTCGCTCTAAAGATCTCGATTGATTAAAAAACTGTATCTTTGAGGGTAAACATAAAAATTTAATCCAGAGGTAAAGTATAATATTTCAGACTGTTTGTAATATTCCTTGATAATCGATAGAAATATTTAAAACTTTAGTAACTGAACCGGAATGCGCTTGAAAAGAAGTCGCTAGAAAATAATCCGGTCTTTTCAGCCAGTTTAATTCTAATTTTTCTGACCTTCGGTATCAGAATATATGGTCATATTTATATAAATTCTGATATAGAGTGTATTTAACTAAGAATATTATCCACAGTTAGAAGTTATGAATATTCTTTTAAATTCCTTGATAGTATATTGAAAAATATAGAGATATTATTTAAAAGAGGATATGGAAAATTTTTCGACTGCAATACTCTGTAATATATTTCGATGTATATATTTGGAATAAAATATTGTCGAAATTTCTGCTAATTTGGCGTTGGTGTATTATAATTTGGTCATTTTGCTTATTTTTTAGTGATAATATATACAGTTTGAGAATTTCATTTCTAATTTTTGTGTTGAAATCATCAAAGAAATTTAGAACTGATGCTCAATGAAATATTTCTAAAACTAAAAGTCAAAATAGTTTAACTTTAAGATTCATAACTGATAATTTTACTGATTACCCCTAATAGCTTGGAAGATCAATTAAAGAAATGATATCTATTGACGGTTTTACGAATCAAAAAAATGATTTATTATTCAATGCTGAAAAAAAACCTTTTATTAACTGAGTTTTTTTTTAAAAACTTCAGGGGTATTAACTAAAATAATTTTAATGATTTTCATTCTCTGAATTATAATTATTTAAGGTGTATTTTTCTTGTAAGCATCTTCCAAATATTTAACTTTATGTGATTCAGATATCACAGAGGAGTTGTATAATTATTTTCTCCAATCAAGAAATTTTTTCAGAGCATTAAAGTATAGGGATATACGTTTGAGCCATAGCTCTTATGAAACCAAAATTTCTATATAAATATCCGAGAGAGTTTGTTTTTTGAGAGCACGCTGATGATTTTTCATTCCATCAAGTGCCAATTTTTTTCTTGGATAGCGCATATTTTCCGCTTTTCGGGTCAAGGAGCATTTTAATTTCTTGGAGAAGTATTATTATGAGACACAAATAGCTTTTAAAAATCCGCGAACCAAATTTTGGATTTCCGAATCGGGTTCACTGAAGATAAGATCAGTTTTCTCGTCGTATATCTGAACTTTACGAAGAATAATTTTATCAGATGGCAAGATTAAGGGTCTGAAATTTCGATCAATAAAAATCTTGCGAGTTCTGTCCTGTTTTTTGGCTTTCTGGATTCCAGATGAAATAGAATTTAATTTATTGTTCATTATTGATACAAATAGGTCAATTTTTTGGATCCAATAAAATTACATTTGAGCCGAGAATGCTTTTCTAACAGTAAAAATTATGTCTGAAAAGTTATTCAGCTGGTAGAATATATTTTCGTAGTTAAATACGACTACAAAGAGGTTGATCATCTAAAAAGGAAATAGGGAGAATCCTACAAAAAAAAAGTATTTTTCTTTAAAAGTTTTCGCATATGAACAACTTCTGACAGTTTTTTTTATACAGAGGATTTACTTCTTTGTGGAATTTTTTTATGTTAGAGTTGCTCTTTGTGTTTAGCTATACTATTATCATTATCTTATTACATTATTTTATTATATTATCCTTTTACATTTATATACCTTAAACATTAGTAAAACACCAAGTTTTATAATTAAATTTTTAACTATAAAAAGACTTTCTTTTTCCAAGCTTTAATCGATATGGAGCTTTTTTGGGAACAATAAAATTGAGAAAAACAAACAATTAAAATCTTTATTAAAACTTATACTATTGAACCAGAAAAAAACCCTAGACTAATATTAAACATCTAGGTGGAGTAAAGGGAAAACTCCGATATATTGGTTCTATTACTGATAAAATGTACGTAACTTAAGAACGGGTGACGGTCTTGAAGTAGTGCGACCACATATATTATATGATATTAAGTGGTTTCAAAGAATTCGTTCCCCTGAATTTCTTGAAATATGAATAAGTCATAATATTATCATATAGACTATTACTGAACAGACTAACACAATACATAATTAGAGTGCATATAATATCTTCAATAATTACTTGGAATTTATATTCAATAATTACTTGGAATTTATATTCAAAAATTAATCTTTAATTTTATATATTTCAAATTATCTTACATCTGTAACTATTTCATACTCTGTACAGCTTTTTTCGGTGAAATTTTCCATTTCTTGGGTTTCTGGAAGAATATGTTGACTATTTAATATCTATATCGATTATTTAAAAATATAATATTCTGTAAGAATTACTTTTTGCTGCCAATTATTTCAATATCCACACTCATTTTTTCTTCAATTACAGCAGATTTCGAAGTATGAAATTTACAGAAAGTAGAGATTCTGGATTTTTGTGACAATCAACACGAGTTGACTAAAAATTTAAAATTTAATATCGATTGGAATATTATTTATCCCTGTTTATCCGAATCGATCTTGAGTTCAAACTTTGAGAGCTTGGAATAAACTTTATATACATTCTATCCACACAAACCTTTAGATCCTTCTGAAAAAAATTAATCTTCCAGACATTCAGATATTGAGATATCCGAATTCCTAATTTTCTGGCCCGTGAAAGAAAATATCGGAGATTATTGGTTAATATCAATTAAATAGGCGAAAAACCGAATGGAAGGGCTCTAAATTGGTATTTTTGCACGTTTTATTGTAATAGAAGAAATTAAATGTTTTTTTCAAACAATATTATGTGTAAGAAAGCAGGATAATTGACAAAATACCCAAATACTATATTCCAATACCCATAATTTATTGTTTATGCCCGCATTTAAATTTTAATACCCATTAAAGCTCTTTTATCCAATGAATATTATCCTTAACAGAATTTCTCTTATTATAAAAGCCATAGACATTAAGCCCGAATAAAATCATTTATTTACAGTCGCTATTATTTTAATAAAGATTTTACAATTATTTTATTAAATAAAAAAATTCATTTTCTTTTTAAATTTTATTCAGAAATATTTTTTAATGCTTAATTTAAAAAAAATGAATAGCATTTAACTTGAATAAAAAAAAAATTTCAAAGGAATTTGAATTTGAATATAATAAGTTAAGCATGTTTAATAAAAAAAGGTTAAATATTTTCATTTATATATTTAGCATAAAAAATGCAAATATTCCTATACTATTATATAAGTTTATTTTTTAATCGTCTTTATAATAAATTATAGGCGAATAAAAACGAAAATTTCAGAAATTTTCAATGAAAATATCTTATTTTTATACAAAGAGAAAGTATCAAACTATATTATGGAGTATAGCATTTCTTGTTCTCGAAATCATTTTATACACAAAATCTGCGGGTAAAGAGTTTTTTCAAAGAGCAGAGAGTCAAGATGATTTTATTTTATCTTTTTGGAAGCGAAAAGACTTAAAATTTCATTTGAGAAATAAAAAACTTGACACTTTCGACCTTCATAACCTTCAAGCAGGGTGTATTTTTTAAAAACTTTTATTGAACTTCAAAAAAATACATTGACTTCTGTAAACCCAAAGATGCTATAAACATTCTAAAAATTTGCACCTGCTTGAATGTTAAATACCAAAAAGCGTATAAATTATTAGAATTTCTGGAGGGGATTAAAGATATTTTGATTACTATTCTTATGGTTTGATCCAGTCATATCTTTTGTGACAAGAAACTAATAATCCAGGTACTGTTATTGACTAAACAGAAAATAGACGTAAATTCGAATTTGGATTCATTGCCCCAAAAATTTGCATTGAAATATTTAAAGGTATGCTTCCAATAATAGGCCTAGATTCATGCCACATTAAAATAAAAGTTAAAGGTGTAATTATGATGGCTACAGGCCTGGATGGTGATGACAGTACATTTCCTTTGGCTTTTGCCACTGCACCAGCAGAAAATATATATTAAAAGGACTTTTTCATCAAAAAAATTGAAAAAAGTTTCAAAAAAAAAAAGATAAAAACTCCGCGTCGATTATAAGCGATCGCAGTAAAGGGTTGAATAATGCAGTAAATAAAAAAATAACTGAATAAAACCATTAATTGTGAATAAGGCGTATAGAAGGTCATATTAAAAGAATTTTCATAGACGAAAAATCAGGTTTGATTCGGAAGGTAGCAAAAAAAACTATAAATTTGGGTAACATTCATCAATGAGTTATTTAGATAAAAAACCCCTCCTATTTTTGATAATTATTTTGTGAAAATACCTGCAGAACTGTGGAAAAGATCACATTTTCCATTTTAGAGATTTTTTAATATTAAATAAAATATCTCAGAGTCCTTAAACTCTATGATAGGAAAGATGAGAAAAGTAAAACCTTCAATTATATTTTATTTAATAATAAATAGATTGAACTCGATGATTTCAAATAAAAACCATTACCGTAAGAGATTCATCACACTATTTCCTCCTAATTTGGAAAAAATAAATATGTTAAAAAATAATAGAAAAAAGATTGATGAAATCAGAAATTAACAACGAAATTGAGAAAATATTCCATAATAAAATTAGAGTTAATCAAAATAAGGCTGTAAATATTATAAAAAATATCTGTTCTTGAAAATACCCTGAAGAGTTCGGTTATCCACGTCAACATGTATTTTCTGCTAATTATCAAGATTTGATTGTATTAATTTTAGTTAATTCGCTAATCTAAATTATCCAATGATTTTAGTTTATTTAATAGTATAAAATACTTAGAGATTCGAAAAATGAATATCTAAGTCTTTATATTTCTCTCCTCTTTATAAAAATAAAATAAGAATCTAACAGTTGCTGCTAATAATATCTTTGTTAATAGAGCTCTTTCGATGGATGCAAAAGAGCTGAAATCTCTTGCGTTTCGCAAAATAAATTCTTGAGAACGAGTAAATCAAACCCCTATTGATCTACAAACAGTTTGATGCTCGTTCCGAACAGAATTTTTGGCTTTCCAGGATGGTACAGTAACATTTTTAGTTTATCTATTCTAGAATAAGTCATAGCAACTGATATATCGGAGAGAAGTACTTTCATTGTATCGAAAAAATGTATTCTGGGTTTTTATACATGTTTATTACAAGATTTTCTTGAATCCTTCGGTATACGTAGTGGATGTTAGGTAAATTTTACTGATGCTGTTCTAAATGTATTCCATAACTTTCAGAATTGATTTTCTTCATTGCACTTGTTTTTATATCGATAAAAGGACTCGGGTTATATTTAATAAAACTTGTTTCGGGCAGTAAAGTGTTTCAATCTTTTGCTTTTCGTCAATTGTAGGCGAATTGATAAATTTATCTTACATCGATGGTAGTTCTATCGATAAGCTCTGGATAAACTACCAATCCTTTCATGGGTATCCTTTTTGTTACGAAAGGGTTCTCTATGTATTTTTTATCCTCATTATCACGTTGAAGCTATTGAACTAACTGTATTATTATTTTGATCTGATATTATATTAAGTTGGTTCGATCTCAATGGTTTTTTTATCGTTTAATGATTTGAATCAAATAAAATTTATAATTTTATTAATCAATAACACTTTAAGGCTGAAAATGTTTAAGTTGTGACAGGAAACTTTGCAAAAGAAAAGATGATAGGAATAATACAAATTCGTACTTTACAGTTTATACCATCTAAATATTTTTAATATTGTTTATTTCATTCGCTTTATTATATTTGCTAGACTGTTCTTTAAGTATTATCCAATAAGATGGCAACAATAAATTTCCCCTGTCTCATCATATGAGGGATTCTGAACTAAGTGAGCACTTTGTTGCAGTTTTTTTTTATTGGCTTGGGTATTCAAAGCATGTAAACATTATTGGCGGAATTATAAAGGCACTTTAATTTTTCTACTATCCATTTCAATTAAGAATTTTTATTTGCCCAAAAAAAGCACTAATTTTATTATTGGATATTAATTAAAATGAAATTTTATAAGCTGTATCACTTCACGCTATAAAATGACCTCTTCATAAAGAATCATTCGTATAATAATAATTAATACACACACTAAATTTTTTCTCAGAGTTTTTAAACATGATTTATAAATATTCAAAAAACTATTAAAGAGTACAGTAAAACCTCTGATTAAGCAACTGGTATTTTTATCCGATTTTGGTCCAAATACCCTCTCAGATAGCAATTTGCCATTTTAAAGGTTTTTTAGTCATAAAAATAGCAAGCAAGGAACCAGCTACTATTTACAAAAAAATAGCTAAAATCTAGAAATCTAGAAATATAAATATAATAATTTGATTTGTTTATTTTTTTTTTTAAATAAAAAGTTATACTTTATTTGTCAAGTGTATATTTAGGTTGATATCTAAGAAGTTATATTTTGGCTCATTTTACAGCCATTTTACATCACAATTGCGAATTGCCTACTCAGAGTACAATTAATAATAGGACAGTTTATTTGCAATATAAATAGCCAATTGGCAAATAAAATTTACTAAAACTTGCTAATTTAATTTGATTAGCCTATAAAATCGCTTTAATAAAAATGAGGTATACTTCAAACAATTTATCAATATTTTTTCAATTTAAAATTCATAAAGTTGCCTTCTTAGAGGGTTGCCACCTCAAGGTGTTGCTAACTCAGAGGTTTTGTTGTATTTATAAACTTCAAAAAAATATAAAATAAAGTAGTTTTTTAATTGACCCCCCTCCGGCACTTAATTTCACTCTAAACAGCTCGATTAACTACAAAAAATTTTGCACTTTTCAAGGAAGAAGCGTTTGGTCTTCCCTCTAAAGGGCCAACGAAATTAGATTAGCAGAATCTGATTAACCATTTTTAGCGTGGTAGTTTATTTTTGGCCAGCCAAATATAGCCAACTAGATTCAATAATTTAAATATAATCCTGAGGTACATAAAGTTATTGGTTTTTTGCAGGATTTCAGCAAATAATAAAGTTGTCTTTAAATCATTGGTGAATCATATAATGTAATTTGTTAAGGAGCGTTAAGCAGGAATGGGTTAAAAGGCTTATTATTTACACGGTTTGTATAGATTTGATGCCTAAATGAGTTAGTAACTAATAAAGGCTTTGAATTAATGCTCAGTGCAGGTATGGGATTGCTTGAAATAGATAAATTTGTAGCAACTATAGGTTTATATCAAAGTTCCGCAAATAGTATATAAACTCTGTGAAAGTCAGGCTAATAAAACAGCTATCCTTCTTATTCTTAAGTGATTATTTACCAATCTTTAAAATATTAAACAAAGCTATCGAATAGCAAAATATAATAATTTTTAAATAAAAAAATGTTTGATAGATTACAAGAAAAGACTACTGTTATCACTGGTGCAAGTGCAGGTTTCGGCGAAGCGACTGCTTTATTGTTTGCAAAGCATGGATCAAACTTGATTTTAACAGCACGCAGAGAAAACTTGCTCGAGAAGCTTCAACAAAGCATTCAAGAGAAATACCCAACAGTCAAAGTACATATTATTAAATTGGATGTCACTGATCACCAGGCTGTCATCGATGCCTTTAAGAACCTTCCAGATTGGGCTGACAAAATAGATGTATTAGTCAACAATGCAGGCTTGGCTTATGGATTTGATTTATTGAAAGATGTTTCTGAATCGACTATTGATATCATGTTTAACACCAACGTCAAGGGTCTTATCTGGGTCTCTCAGCAAATCTTGCCAAAAATGATAGAGCAGAATTCTGGCCATATAATAAATGTTGGTTCTATTGCTGGCCAAGCCGCATACTCCAATGGAAGTATATACTGTGCAAGTAAGTTTGCAGTCCACGCTATTTCCGACTCTTTGAGAATCGAAACCAATGCAACCAAGATCAAGGTCACTGAAATTTGCCCAGGTATGGCAGAAACCGAGTTTTCTCTAGTCAGATTCGGAAACGATAAAAGCAAGGCTGACAATGTATACAAAGGTATCGAACCTATGGTTGCTGAAGATATTGCTGAAATGATCGCATTCACAGCCTCTACCCACCCACGCTGCGTCGTTTCAAGCCTAACCTGTCTAGCTAATGGCCAAGCCAACCCGTTCATTGTTCACAGAGAATAAATGTAATTTCATATTTTCCACACTATATTTTATCAGCACTGTTTATTTTCTTTTTCTTTGAAAGGAAAATAAAATTTCTGTTATTTATATGTACCATTTCTTTTTTCTTATTTTCTGTATCAAAGTTTATTGTAATACCTTGATATGAGAGATATTTTTAAATAAAGTGTACGCATGTAGTAATATTTGCCTTGAAAAGTTAAATATACATATGTATTTTGAATATTTTATGATTCAAATTGTGATATGTTTATATACTTATTATCGATAAATTTTTACAGAGAAAAAATCTAAAAGGTCTGATCGCGAAATTTTTATCGCTTGTGACATTGTTTAATAGCTGTATCAAGCTATAAAACAGTTTTATCCTGATTAAATAAGCTTTGGATATATCTATGTTGATGCTATATACACTTATCACCACACAAATATACATAACACTGAAGGCTGTTCATAATTGCTTATGTATTATCTTACACGCAAAAAAAATGCTAAAGCCGAATCTCGGAACATAAAAGCTAAGCAAATAATTTAATTTAAAAGCCAATCAATTTATCTGGCCTGAAAATATGGAAATGCCAGCAGCCAATCATAGATCAATAAAGAAGCATTAAATGTACAAGTTGTTTTATAGCTTCGACTTTTAAAGATCCGATTTCTTGAAACGCTCATTTCCGGAGCTGATCCCGTTAAAAAAAGGACAGAAACGCATAAATTTTATCACGGAAAATTGGTATTTGAACGGGATGGGGGATTTTAAACAAATACTTGTATAAGTTAGTGGCGAAGGGCACATGAAATAAACGACACATGCTGGTATTGATATGCAAGCTCCATTGATCGAATTGTTTTGGAAAAAAAAAGCTCAAACTCTTTTTAAAATTCTGAGATACTCAATTTAGCCAGAATATTTTTATATTTAATTACTTATATAGCAAAAAATTTTAATAAAATCAAGCAATACAAATGTTTGAAAGAATTCAATGGAAAACTGTTTTTATTACCGGAGCAAGTGCAGGGATAGGCGAGGCCACTGCAGTTCTGTTCGCTAAATATGGGTCTAACCTTATTCTCACTACAAGGAGAGAAAACTTGCATGATAAGCTCAAACAGGACATATTATCTAAATATCCAAAAATTAAAATTCACACAGCCAAGCTAGATGTTTCAGATCATGAAGCTGTATAGGAAGCTTTTAGAAATCTCCCAGAATGGGCTGCCCAAATAGATATTTTAGTGAACAACGCCGGTCTTGCTCTAGGCGCTTTACCACTAATGTCAATACCCGAATCTTCAATAGATACTATGATCAATACTAATGTAAAGGGCTTGATATTCGTAACTCAGCAAGCTTTGCCTAAAATGATTCAAAGAAACTCTGGACATATCATCAACGTCGGCTCAGCCTTAGGGTATAATGCTATTCCTACTGGCAGCGTTTACAGTGCCACAAAATTTGCAGTACGCGCTCTAACTGATTCGCTAAGAATAGAAACAAACGCTACTAAAATTAAAGTTTCTGAAGTTTGCCCAGGAATCGTTAAAACCGATTTTAATAGAGTCAAGTTTTTTGATAACAAAGACGCCGAGGATAACTTTTACAAAGGCCTTGAAACCGCTACAGCCGAGGATTTGGCCGAAGTTATCGTATTCACTGCATCAACTCATCCACGCTGCGTTATCTCAAACATCACCGCGGTTCCTATCCGTCAAGCTAACCCCTACATCATTCACAGAGAATGTTAAAGCTGAAATTGATATTAAAAATTAAACTGCAATTAATTTTATCTTTTTTTTATCTCTATATATTATTAGCATTTGTTAATAACAGTTGTCTCGAATTGTTACTATTTATAATCATTCTATTATTTATCGCCTTTAATTTTTACATTTGCACATGGCGAGAATAAAAAACTCCTGGAAACGATTGTTCAATTATAAAATTTTTACATTTATTATCAGTATAAATGTGAGAGCTTAAAGTATAATTATAAGAATCTAGGATGTTGGTTGTTATCGAAAAAAATTTTAAATATATTTATACCGTTATGAATACAGTATTTTTCTTAATACAGTATTGCACAATCTAATTATTACAGTGACATTGGAATAGTACTTTGCCTCATACAACATTCTATCAGGTTATAATGTCTCAAAGCTGATAAATAAATACTTTTTTAATTATTTTAAACATACACATATATAACATTTCATTTTACCTTGTACCAATTTTTCAAAAAAAAAAAAAACTGAAAAAACTGAAAAAATATGATATATTCAAACTACTATACGAGAAAAATTCATTTACATTTACATTTAATATTTTTTTTTTTTTTTTTTTTTTTTTTTTTTTTTA